>JBCAMP010000256.1:0-156252 GCA_039654775.1 Spinibarbus caldwelli
CTGGGTCACTGATCAGGGATCAAACATAATTGCTGCACTCGTGCCGTATCATCGGCTGGATTGTCAGGACCATGTTTATAACACAGTACTCCGACGTGCACTTGATTGTGATGAACTTACGACATTGCGCACCAGAGATCACACAGACTTTGTTGGCAGCAAAGGCATTGGTGAGATATGTCAAGCAAACAGGTATAATAAGCCAGTTAATAAAAACTGTCAGACAAATGTCAGACACCAGGTTCAGGACTGTGTTCCTCACCTTGCATTCAATTCACGAGTTCACACTTAATAAATAGAATAAATTTTATGCGTATTTGGTGTGCTGTCCGAGGGAAGGGAAGGGATGAAGTTCACCAATACATCAGCCGCAATCACAACATGGAAGAGGAGCGGGATCTCTTGGGTGGGTGGAAAAACAACAGCGGCGTTTTCACGTTACTGTCAAGACTGGCCCATAGTATACTCAGCATCCCTGCAAGTAGCAGCAGCAGCGAGAAAAACTTCAGTGCTGCTGGACTAACTTTAGTCAGAGGCAGGCCCTTCGGGGCCGAGGCAGAGATGGGGACTTGGCTGCCTGGGGCGATGATGGAGCGAGCGAGGACGACAGGGAATTTTTATACAAAAATTTCTAATAAGAGTTTCCAATGGTTTAATTGTGTTTTAAGACAATTTTGTTTCCCACCACACAAATAGGCCTAAGTGACTAAAAAACAACTATGGTGAAAAGGGGTTGAATAATTATGACATAGCTGTGTTATTAAAAAACTCTTAGAACTCAAAAATATTACATTATATACTGACATTATTACTTTTAATATGCCAGTAATCTGTTATAGATGCAATTTTTATGTAGTCCTGGATCTTCAGAAAAGCTTGTATTGTATTTAAAATTATTGCAGTCTCTGGGGGGGTTGAATAATTTTGATTGCACCTGTATGTCAGGGTAAGCTAAATGGGTAAATGACAAACAGCTGAAGGCAATGAAACATGATAGTCTGTGCAAGGATGATGGGAACTGAAGTCCAGAACAAACAGACAATAATCAGGGAAGAGGGCCCTGTCATCGGCACACCAGCTGATGGCTGTGCCATATATTATCATTATTACCATATCTATAGAAATATGTTTGAAGGATCAAGCCGAGAAATGTTCCTTTACCACTAATTATGGCTTTAATTGGAATTGAATGCAACAACAAAATTACAACAAAGACCCCCCCCCCCCCCCCCCCCCCCCCCAAAAAAAATTTAAAAAACTGCCTCTGCAATTATTTTCTATAATTTTCACTGAACCCACCACAAACAGTTAACAGTATGTTTTAATATATCATAGAAAACCAAATGTTTGTCAGAGGTGAGGTATGTGGACTTGCTCAGGACATGAACCACTAATTACCACTACCCATTCCATTCTGACCCAGGTCAGGTATTGATGCTACACCCCCAATTTTCTACCTCTACTTTATTAGTTTACAAGGAAAAAGCCCAAAACATAACATGTTAAAAACAAACCCAAATGTTGAAGTTTGCAAGGCACATAAACAGGCATATACATATGATCAACAAATGTAAGATGCAAAGACAACACAGTACTGGTCCAAAAGGACACATGACACATCTGTCAAATGGCCTCTTTCACACCATGAAAATGTTTAGAAAAAGAGGCTTGATTATTTTGTCTGAGTTCTTCTCTCTTGTTCAACTTTTCTGGATCTGATGTCATAAACGAGAACAACCACAGCAGCAGCAGCAGCCACACCCATCAGAGCAGAGACGACCAATCGGATCACACCTTCAGCAGTGTCACAATAGTAGATGTTGTGGAAATGTCTGAGGGAGAGGAAAAATATGCATTGAAACCGATTGAAACAGAACATTTTATTTAAAAAAGAGTATTTCAACCAATATAAACAGTTCAAACAGTCAAACAATCACAGGACTGTGACAAACTGGTGTGTATAACTTAAAGGTACAGTAGGAGATCTTGGAAAATGCTAACTTTAGCCTGATAGCACTGAAAGCAAACTAGGGATGGGCGTATCAATCCTGAATAGAGGCTGACATTTTTTCGGGAATCCCACGGGATGGGAAACAAAAGGTGCGTTCGACTTCATGCAGCACTGCGCAGATCGATCAGCAGCTGACTTGAAGCAGTGCATGCTGACTCAGCTGGCGCGGTTTCTCCAAAATTATAACATCTTTGAGAGCAAGGGGGCGCCCTGGTGTTTTGGCAGCTTGTGTATTCTGCGTATAGGGTGGATCGGCTCTGCGCTCACCTATCATTCATCGACCTCAAATATGGCTTTTCATCTGAGAGATGTATGTAGTAGCAACTTTACATGGATGCTTAATCTAATGTTAACCTAGAGAAATGTGCGGTATTTGAAGTGTATGTGTGGAGTGTGGAGCTGAACAGTAGCACTCGCTGCAGGACAGGTGCCGGTGCGCTCACTTGCTCTTAACATACTCAAAATTACTTAAAATTTTTGGTCATACAGATAAAAGTAATACATCTTTTGAATCTGTAAAGACTCTAAGTTTATTTGTGTGCACTCAAAATAACAACGAAACATTGCGCTTCTGTAAAGTAGCCTAATTAAAGCAAACAGGATGCACTTTCTGCCGTCTAGGTCTCTGTGAACTTGAGCGAGAAACCTTCGAACTTCGTCTATGAAAAATATATCTATAGAAAGTGAAATGTCTACTTTCAAATGAATAGAAAACGCTGTGTTAGCATGAATGATTTACATGAAATTTAATGTGTGTGCAATGCACACTGCATTGTTTAAGCTGGCTTTCAGTTCACTAAGGTGGGCATGCTGTGATCTGTACTGTATTTTTACTGTAACTGATAGATTCCGGCCAAAAAAAAACAAAAAAAACATGGGAGTGGGAGGGAACGGAGTCATTCTTCCGGAATTGGAACAGGATGGGATTTTCCCTCAGTTTTTTCGTGGGGATTGGGACAGGACGGTGACGGGGATTTTTTTTTTTTTTTTTTTTTTTTTTTTTTGTGGGAGTGGGACGGGAGAGGTTTGAAAATCCACTCCCGTGTCACCCTCTAGAAGTATCAAATTTTTAAATAGAAGATCAAAAGGATGAACAATGCAGATTAATTTTCACAGCCTTCTTTGATCATATTTACCAAGGGTGGCGATATTTTTGGCCATGACTGTATATATATATATATATATATATATAGTGCTGTCAAATGATTAATCGCAATCCAAAATAAAAGTTTTTGTTTACATAATATATGTGTGTATACTGTGTATATTTATTATGTATATATAAATACACACACATACAGCATATATAGAAAATATTTCCATGCATTTCCGTGTATATATTATATTCATATAATTGATATTATATATAAATATTTTAAATATATAACATAACATATGTTTCTTAAATATATACTGGATGTGTGTGTATTTATATATACATAATAAATCAGTACACACTCATATATTATGTAAACAAAAACTTTATTTTGGATGCGATTAATCGTTTGACAGCACTAATATATATATATATATATATATACAGTATATATACTGACGCCAGTATCGAAAGTATCGATACTCAAACAAAAAATATCGATCCTAAGATGTGTTTTATTTACCAGTGATTTTGTTTATTTAACAAAAAAAAAATTTAATGCGTACAATATGCATTGAATTGGACAAATAACCTATGTTAGCGAATAATTGTGTAGGATAGGACTATTTTCCTGCTCATCTAAACACACGTAAATGACAGAAAGAGCGTTTTGATTGGACGGACATTTCTTGGTCCTACGCCTTCCACAGAATATATAATATACATATAAATACATTTAGACCACTTAACTTATGATTGCTATTGGGGTGTGAAGACACTATCAACCAGCATAACAAAACATGTTTCTGAAGACAATCACCTATTACACCTTTAAGTCAGCAGAACCAGCATAGTTTCGAAAAAGAGATGTGCTTATTTGCAACTCTGTTCCTAAAGTTTCTGAAGAACTTTTGTGACTAGTTAATTAGTTTCTGCTAATTGAATAGTGAGCTACTTCTAAGAAGTTGGCTATTTCTGTATGAGTAATTAATTCAAGCTAAAAAAAAAAAAATTAATATGAGTGCTGCCATACCTGGACATATGTGACAGAGTTGACTGATGTCCAGATGTTGAGTCTGGTTGCTGATGGGATTGTTGAGCACACAGCTGTAGGTGTTTTTATCCTGGTATTCCACCTCCAGAGGTAGAGAGAGACTGATGCTGAGATCAGACACACTGATGCTGGACAATAAACTGATTCCTTTGTACCAGGAGAGATTCACAAACCTCACATTCTCGACTGAACACAACAATGAACAATTGGACACAGATGATCCTGATGATGATAATAAAGGACAGTATCTGGTGATGAAAGGAATGGGCACAGGAGCTGAAAATGTGCAAGAATAATAAAAAATTAAGTATACAAAAACAAAAACTCAACAGACAAATTAATATTTATATTGTATATACATGCATACTGTATATAGAGAGAGAAGGACCTGATTCTTTCTATATAAGAAGTAATTCAGAAGCATTATAAATGAAAATACAATTTAATATGTAAACACAAATATACACCAGACAGGACAAATAAAAAAATTCTTGACTCACCATAGACACTAACTTTAAAGGACTCTCTCCAAAGTTTGTCTCCCGTCATTTCTACAGAGTAAAGTCCAGAGTCTTGGGTTCTGGTGTTTCTGATTGTCAGAGATCCAGTTGTGTGATTCAGCATCAGTCTGTCTCTGAATCTCCCATCAGCACGATCATTATATGAGATCTGCTTACTTGTTATATTGATTTTAGCTATTAATTCAGTTCCAAACGTCAACTCCATCTGATTATATTCCTGTATTTTAGTAACGCTAGGGTTTAGAGTGACAGAATCTCCCTCCTTCACTGACTTAATTTCTTCTTTATCAGCACCAAACACACCTGCAGAACAACAGACACTCAAAGAGTAAGATCTCATTTGGTCGGTTCACTAAAGCTCTTATTGTAAAGTTTTTATTTATTTATTTGTATTTTTTTTAAACAGAATAGTCTAGAACTTCTTTTATATTTTGCACCAGTTATGTATAATTTGATACAGAAATACCCAGCTCTTACACAATTAGTAGCCATGTCACTTTACTGACTGAATGGCTGACATTGCTCTTTGTCTTTATATTGAATAATTACCGGTACTTACACTAACGATATATGTTTGTGTTATATATATGTTCATCACATTTTAAGTGATGTTGAGACATATTTATTGACAAAATGGATAGAAGCATAATGAACTGCGTAATCGTAAGACAAAAATAACAACCATGGGCTCTGACTGGTTAATTCCAAAAGTTTCTTCTTCCTCTGAAGCCGTTATTTTATTGATTTATGTTTGAAGTTATTATTGTCTTAGCTCTTTGGGGCCATGGCTTCAGCAATAACATGTGACCAAGATGCAAAGTAAATCCAACAGAAACAGCTGGTTTCTATTCAGGGTTAATCATCACTTGAATGATGACTTGAGGATTATAATTATTTTTCAATAAGCGTTTAAATGCAATTTGTTCATTCTAAACACAGTACCACTGCGTATTTATAAAAGGGCTGCACACTTGTGTAACCAGATCATTTTTTTTTTAAGTTTCTCTTTGTTTGTTGCATTAATTTTGTTGATTTTAATATCACATTAAAGGTGGAAATCTGAATTATTTAAATTGTGGCACAATGTATAAAATATAATATAACAGGAAATATATTGCAAATGTTACAGGAAATATTACACACTAATGGAAAATTGCAATCTTACATACTAATTTAATATAATTTACATATTATTTAATCCACCATACTGCGTATGGTGATGCGATTGGCATAGTTTAATCATAATAACAATAATAATAATAATAATAATAATAATAAAAACAGATCAAAATAATACATGCCTAGTAGACTGATTATCAATCTAAAGTTGCAAAATTATATCCTCTAATGAATTTAGAAAATAAGGAAATGTTATGGGTACCTTCTTTTAACCATCAAGCACAGTCTAAGCCAACATCTAACTAGGGAAAAAGAACCTTAAAGCGCTGCTCTGAGAAACAAGTGTTAAAAGTACATGTGGTTACAGTGTAGAATAACTAATTCAACGCTTTACACTGAAACGCTAAATTTTGACTATGTACAAAAACTAATTAATAACTTACCAATCAGACACCATAAAAAAATCATAACAAATACGTGAGCCATTTTCTTCTTTTCTTGTTTGAAAAACATTCTGAAATAACACTTAAAATGACTGAAAATACCTAAACTAATTTAAATCCATCTATGCATAGAATAAGATGGTTAGTAAAGTGATGTTCTGAAACAACACAGACTCCAACGAATAAATTACTTCAATGCACACCTCAGTGTAAATCATAGGCTATGTACTGTATAATATGCTCTTCCTTTTTACTTTACACAGGTCATGTGCCATTCCATTTCCAAATTCAGTTGATGTATTAGAGCAGAGGTCTCAAACTCAATTCCTGGAGGGCCACAGCTCTGCAGAGTTTAGCTCCAACCAGCTCCAAATCACACCAGCTTGGAAGTTTCTAGTTATCCTGAAGACCTTGATTATCTGGACCAAGTGTGTTTGATTAGGGTTGGAGCTAAACTGTGCAGAGCTGTGGCCCTCCAGGAATTGAGTTTGAGACCAATGTATTCGAGAATAGGATGATTATTGTTAAAGTGGGATACATTTGGACACTTTTTTCTTCTTTTTTATTTTTTTTCACTTATATACAGTTCAAAAGTTTGGAATATTATTATTACTATTAGTTTCTGAAAGAAGCTTTTTCTGCGTATCACGGCTGCATTTATTTTATTTTTTTTATCAAAATTACAGTAAAAACAGTGAAATAAAATAACTTTTTTTATCTGTTTGAATAGCCTGTATTGTAAAATGTAATTTATTGCTGTGATCAAAGCTGAATTTTTAGCATAATTACTCCAGTCTTCAGTGTCACATGATCATTCAGAAATCATTATAATTTTCTGATTTGCTTTGAATTTTTTTTTTTTTTTTTTTAAATGTTAACAGTTGTAGTTAAGGATTATCGTTGAAACTTCATTACCTTTTTGGAATAATCCATTCCGATTGAGAAGCATGCACTAAAATCTTCAGTTTCATTTACTTGTCTCAAGGACGCGCCCACAATAGGAGAAACGTGAATACACTTAGATGCAGGGGCGCTGTTTGCGAATGGCAGTTGCCTTACCCTGGCATTCAGACAGAACATGGGAAATAAAACAGCTCACGAAGATGCTCGATGAAGATAATCCAAATATTTTAAAAGAACAGATCTGAACTTCGTCAGTTTCCTACATGGTAGTGGGAGGTCTCTTATGATGAATGCTGCGACTTCTGATTGGATCCCTCTTACGAATTATGGGTAGTGTAGTTCTTTAACGGTGTTTTGAAAAATAGTATTATTATTATTATTATTATTATTATTATTATCACAATGGCATTTAGGCTACATGAGCATCCCCACCCACCCTCAATATTTAAGATGTGCACATTATTGCAAAAATTGTAATACTATAATTTTATCTGTGGATAAATCAAGATTTTACTTTCAGTTCTGGAATACTGTTGCACAGTCACTGTTATCAGCTTGATAAACAGTATAGTTTTATCTGGAGTTAGACTTTGGCAGAAATGGCAAAAACAAATTGCTTCAAAGTTTGTATTCTTTTCATTGTTTTTGTCTGTAAGTCTGTGCATGTGGACTCCGTGCATTCTTTTAGTATAGTGGATTTTTGTACAGATTTTGTTTAGATATAGCAGTAGTTCTTAGGTTACTTGGGAATTGCATGGCCAGAGAGAATGCCGCCACTACACCACCCAGTGAAACCAAGGTTGCTTCTCCGTACTCAAATTGATGCTTTTTCATTTCCTAAGGAAATTCCACTATACAAATAAGATTTCATTTGATTCCTCAGTCCTCACTTTCCCTCCCTCAAATCAAGTGGAGCTGAGACATGAGGAAAGGAAATGAGAATCCATAAATAGCACCTCAAATATGTAATGAATAACCTTAGGAGATAACTTTGGGCCCGGTTCAAGCGCGGAGCCCTGTGCGGCCACACCAATCTGTGCAGATTGTAAAGTGAAGTATTTAAGCTGATCCCTGCCTCCTGTTTGTGTTCTGACCGGTGCACCAGGCACCTGTGGTCCTTTCTCTCATACAAGTTGATATGTTTACAAGAGGAGATTTTATGTCATGCATGCAGTGATCCTTTCTTTTTTGGGATACCTCTTATGAAAGATAAAGATTCAGAAAAGCAGATATACAGTGGATGCACTGACTGAAACTGTTTGAAAATGATATCAGGAAAATGTGTATAAATAAAATTGAAACGGTGTAAAAAGTTCATAAATTGGATTAGTTCAGTTGCCAGTTTTCTATAGCTCATCATTACATATGTATCAATCTTTAAAGGTTTTAGACTTTTTGGAACTTAAATGTACTTACTAATTATTCAGTGGGCCTCTCTCCATCACAGGGTAAGTAAAATGGATAACTCTTCAATCATGTGTGGTCACATCACCCGTTTTGTTTATGGTTGCCTAGAAACAAGGGGCAGCTCAATTTCCCTGTACAGGCTCCCCTACTTTATTTTATACAGACCTATTTTTTTTTTCCTCTGGTCAGTTCAGTTACTTTTTGGATGGGCTGTTGTAAATAGGCTTTGGAATGAACTTACTGTATATGCTTTGCATTTATTATTAAAGAATATAAATTATAAGAGCTCATGGATTTTTTGCATTTGTGAAAGTATTCATCATGTACATTTTTCAAGGATGACTGAGGACTTTCTGCAGAAATGCCATGATTAATAGACAAGAGTCAACAGTTTTTGTATTTTAAGTTGATTATTTGTTGTTGTTGTTGTTGTTGTTGTTGTTGTGTGTGTGTGTGTGTGTGTGTGTGTGTTTTAAATTATGAGTGTTTTAAATTATAGGTTTTAAATTATTTACATTACATTTTATAGGCCTACTTTATTGTCTTTAAGACAATAGGACTTTAAATGTCCTATTGGTTTTCATACAGAGAAAGGTTTCACCTGCTATTCATAAAATGTTTATATTGAACTTCAGTATATTTGACATTATATACACATTATGTATTCAGCGCTGTATAAGCGCACCTCATTTCCGTTCTGTGGTTGCGGGTCTGGCGCTGCAGTTCTGCAGCTGGATATCTCACCACAGAACGCTTCTCCGTGTTATCAAAGTCTCTTTAATAAGAGGTATTCTATAGTCTTTGATGTTATCCTGGATCATCCGTGTTTTAAAAAAAGGAAACAATAGGTGGCGGTATGTGCCTATGGTACTGAAAATACCAAAACCCCACCACCAAAGAGAAAACGTCGCAGGCATTTTGTGACTAGGCTCTAGTTTTTCATGAAAATAAGCTACAATACTGCTTTTTTTTGCCACATGAACATCGTTGAGCAAATATACGTAAATCTCAGTCGGTATAAAGTTTATTTTGTTATAATTTCCTAATTATAATTTCCTCTGTCGGGTTTTCCTCTACCAGTTGGGGTGTGGTTCAGAAACGGCAAACAACGGAAAATGAAACTGAATAATCTTCACAAACCATCATCAAAACATGAGATTTTAATCAACTCTACAGCAATGAAGTACTTTATAGTGATAATTTTACTGTCGTTTTTAAAGGAAGGTAAGTTGTTTTTTCTAACAAAAGCACTTTCGTTTTCGCTTTCTAAACAGCAAATGCCTTCTCTTATATGGGGCGTTCCTGGGATTCGGTAATATTTGAGTCCCCCAGACTTTTTAAAGTCGTATTTTCACCAAAATAAAGTGCTAAAAGCTTTTCGCGATACTTTGGTATGCCCCTTATAATGCATAAAAATAATTATTGCATTTGAATCATTTTTAGCATAAAATAATGTTATTTCTATCATACACCAAGAATTTTGTCATGTCCCTGAGGCACTTCACTGAGTTTGTATTAAGAAAATGTTTAACAAAATATACACAGTGTCTATAATTTTTGGCTATAATGTAAGCATCTATTGGTGTTCCTTTCTTGTGAAAAATATTTTTCTAAAAAAAGTGCAAGATATTTTATATATATATATATATATATATATATATATATATATATATATATATATATATATATATATATAAAACAGACTTGTGTCCCTCAGTCTGAACTCAACCCCATCACACTAACCATTCTACGCCAATAATATTTTAGACACTGCCCATATATGAAATAATTTACCAGAAATGACATCATTCAGGTCTCTTTAATAGTGGTGCAGAAAATGGTTAGTAGTATCACACTTTTTATTCATATTTATGAAGCGAATTATAGTCAGGGACGGTACAGTCAAGCTTGTTAACAGCTCAGCCCCGTCACATAAAATTATGGAAAATGATTGTTTTTCAGCATTTTATTTTAATCCATAAGTATAATGTACTTATTTTACTGTTGCTATATGTGGTCTACTCTTCTACACTGTATGAGGAGCAGTAGCCATTTTGAGTGAAAAACCACAACTCTGTCACAAATATGTGACCCTGGACCACAAATCCAGTCTTAAGTGTCAAATTTTTCAAAATTGAGATTTATCTGAAAGCTGAATAAATAAGCTTTCCATTGATTTATGGTTTCTTAGGATCGGGCCATATTTGTCCGAGATACAACTAGGCTATTTGAAAATCTGGAATCCGAGGGTGCAAAAAAATAAAAATATTGAGAAAATCTAAATGAAGTTTTTAGCAATGCATATTACTAATCAGAAATTATGTTTTTATATATTTACGGTAATAAATTTACAAAATATCTTCATGGAACATGATCTTTACTTAATGTCCTAATGATTTTTGGCATAAAAGAAAAATCAGTAATTTTGACCCATACAATGTATTTTTGGCTATTGCTACAAATATACCCCAGCGACTTAAGACTGCTTTTGTGGTCCAGGGTCACATACAGATACATCTCAATAAATTAGAATGTCGTGGAAAAGTTCATTTATTTCAGTAATTCAGCTCAAATTGTGAAACTCGTGTATTAAATAAATTCAGTGCACTCATACTGAAGTAGTTTAAGTCTTTGTTTCTTTTAACTGTGATGATTTTGGCTCACATTTAACAAAAACCCACAAATTCACTATCTCAACAAATTAGAATATGGTGACATGCCAATCAGCTAATCAACTCAAAACACCTGCAAAGGTTTCCTGAGCCTTCAAAATGGTCTCTCAGTTTGGTTCACTAGGCTACACAATCATGGGAAGACTGCTGATCTGACAGTTGTCCAGAAAACAATCATTGACTCCCTTCACAAGGAGGGTAAGCCACAAAAATTCATTGCCAATAGGGCTGTGAATCTTTGGGTAGATAGCGAATCGATTCAATTCACGATTCATAGGTTTTCGATTTGATTCAAGAATGATTTTTGCAAATTCAAAACGATTCAATTCGATTCAATTCACAATTAAATTCGATTCGATTAACGATTCAACTCTGCATTCTTTCAGTGCATTCACAAGATTATGTAAATGCTTCCCCTAAATTCTTTAAATGCTTAGTCAGAGGGCAAATTACACAACAGCCTTTATGGTTAGAGAACCATTGGTTAGAGAAAAAAAACAAAAAACACTTTTGTCCATTGTTAGATGCTAGTTTCATGATGCTATGGTGTGACATGGCATATGTAGAAATTTATGTACGCCAAGAAAAAAGAGCTTTAAAGTATTATGTATAGGCTAACATTTTGTCACACCAGGTGTGTAGCCATCGTTTCAGAAGTGACAGAAATGTCAAATAAAATTATTTTATGTATGTATTATTTTTTATTTATTTATTTATTTATTTATTTTTTTTACAAGAAATTATTTTATTATCTCTTACTTTGAATTTGCTATAAATAAATCAAATACACTGCTGGACAATAATAAATCCTTTGTAATCTATAATTTTTTCCTAATGGCAATTTCATGATTGTTTTATATACTACAAAAAATTATTTCAATTTTCTGCACAGAATAAGGTAGAAAACTTTATCGTTTCTGTACTGTAGTACATGATATGTCAATTAGCACTGCATCATTCATGAATTTTATTTATTTATTGTGTTTATTGTCTTAATGTTTCACCAGTTCGTTTTATTCAGCTTATCTGCAGCTGTCTTTGTCCATATTAGGCATTTCCTGGCACGTCTTAAGTTCTACAAGCCAAGATCACTTATATTTCAGTGCAAAAATTTCTTTATCTCATTTTCATAAAATAAAATGCTATGGTATTTAACTTTTCCTCTCTATCGGTGAATGATGATTCTGAAAGAAAAAACGCCCGATGTCTGTTTCCTATAGCAACGAATGCTACTTGTGCATCTGATTAAAAGATAAACCTCGCGCTCTTATTTCAAGGTTGTTGTTAATGCTGTGGTTATTTCAACAGTTTTCTTCATACATTTGTTTCAACGACATTGTGAAAACACATTAATCATTCAATAGAACTGTGCGTATGCTTTAGACACTTACATTTTTGCTCCATCCATGCAATAAATGCACAGCCTTCGACTGCTCAGGTAATGTCGACGTTATGACCGAGAGCCACTGAAAAACTACAAAAAACTAAACTACTTCACTTTAGCAGTACTGGCCACGAGTACTAAGGAGAGATCACACATCAGCTGCTCAAAAAATGTGTCCGTGAGACAAACGGGGCGCGAGCGCAATCCTGTGACAGGCAGTAAATATAGTGGAGCGCGTGAAGGAGAGATGTGAGGCACGAACGCTGTTCAAGGTCTCCATTAATTTGTGCTTGTAGTAATTTAATGTGTAAATATTTTGAAAGCATTGAATCGCTATTGAAATCGCGATTTATTCGATTCTTAGCGTTTTAAATCGATTACTGTCCGAAATCGACGATTCACGATTCAAAAATCCATGTTTCAAGATCGATGCATATGCATCGTCAGGGTTTGTAATCGATGCATCGAGAAAACGAGTGAATCGTTACACCCCTAATTGCCAAAGAAGCTGGCTGTTCACAGAGTGCTGTATCCAAGCATGTTAACATAAAGTAGAGTGGAAGGAAAAAGTGTGGAAGAAAAAGATGCACAACCAACCGAGAGAACCGCAGCCTTATGAGGATTGTCAAGCAAAATCAATTCAAGAATTTGGGTGAACTTCACAAGGTATGGACTGAGGCTGGGATCAAGGCATCGAGCTACCACACACAGACGTGTCAAGGAATTTGGCTACAGTTATCGTATTCCTCTTGTTAAGCCACTCCTGAACCACAGACAACGTCAGAGGCGTCTTACCTGGGCTAAGGAGAAGAAGATCTGGACTGTTGCCCAGTGGTCCAAAGTCCTCTTTTCAGATGAGAGCACGTTTTGTATTTCATTTGGAAACCAAGGTCCTAGAGTCTGGAGGAAGGGTGGAGAAGCTCATAGCCCAAGTTGCTTGAAGTCCAGTGTTAAGTTTCCACAGTCTGTGATGATTTGGGGTGCAATGTCATCTGCTGGTGTTGGTCCATTGTGTTTTTTGAAAACCAAAGTCACTGCACCCGTTTACCAAGAAATTTTGGAGCACTTCATGCTTCCTTCTGCTGACCAGCTTTTTAAAGATGCTGATTTCATTTTCCAGCAGGATTTGGCACCTGCCCACACTGCCAAAAGCACCAAAAGTTGGTTAAATGACCATGGTGTTGGTGTGCTTGACTGGCCAGCAAACTCACCAGACCTGAACCCCATAGAGAATCTATGGGGTATTGTCAAGAGGAAAATGAGAAACGAGACCAAAAAATGCAGATGAGCTGAAGGCCACTGTCAAAGAAACCTGGGCTTCCATACCACCTCAGCAGTGCCACAAACTGATCACCTCCATGCCACGCCGAATTGAGGCAGTAATTAAAGTAAAAGGAGCCCCTACCAAGTATTGAGTACATATACAGTAAATGAACATACTTTCCAGAAGGCCAACAATTCACTAAAAATGTTTTTTTTCTATTGGTCTTATGAAGTATTCTAATTTGTTGAGATAGTGAATTGGTGGGTTTTTGTTAAATGTGAGCCAAAATCATCACAATTAGAAGAACCAAAGACTTAAACTACTTCAGTCTGTGTGCATTGAATTTATTTAATACACGAGTTTCACAATTTGAGTTGAATTACTGAAATAAATGAACTTTTCCACAACATTCTAATTTATTGAGATGCACCTGTTTATGTATTTCTCATTGTTACGGGTTTGTAAAAAATTATAATGAGAAATATATAAGATAGTCATGGTTTGTGTACATACAGTCATGGCCAAAAATATCGGCACCCTTGGTAAATATGTTCAAAGAAGGCTGTGAAAATTAATCAGCATTGTTAATCCTTTTGACCTTTTATTTAAAAAATTCACAAAAATCTAACCTTTCATTGGATAATAAGAATTTAAAGTGGGGGGAAATATCATTATGAAATAAATGTTTTTCTCTAATACACATTGGCCACAATTAATGGTGCCCTTTTATTCAATACTTAAACCTCCATTTGCCAGTTTAACAGCTCTAAATTTTCTCCTATAATGCCTGATGAGGTTAGAGAACACCTGACAAGAGATCAGAGACCATTCCTTCATCCAGAATCACTCCAGACCCTTTAGATTCCAGCTCCATGTTGGTGCTTCTTCTCTTCGGTTCACCTCACTCATTTTCTATAGGGTTCAGGTCAGAGGACTGGAATAGCCATAGCAGAAGCTTGATTTTGTGCTCAGTGACCCATTTTTGTGTTGTTTTTGAGGTTTGTGTTTGGATTATTGTCCGGTTGGAAGATCCAAACATGGCCCATTATAAGATTTCTAACAGAGTCAGTTACTTATTATTTTTTTATCTGTTGGTATTTGATAGAATCCAAGATGCCATGTGTCTAAACAAGATGTCCAGGACCTCCAGCAGAAGTATAGGTCCACAACATCAAAAATACAGCAGTATATTTCATTGTGCACATGGGGTACTTTTTATCCCTGTGTTCACCAAACCCATCTTGAGTGTTTGCTGCTAAAAAGCTAATTTTTTAGTTTCATCTGACCATAGAAGCCAGTCCCATTTGAAGTTCCAGTCGTTTTTTTGTTTTTGGATGAGCTAGGAGAATTTTTCTTATTTTTTTAAAGGTTTTCTGACCCCGAGACTCAACTATTTTCTGCAACTCTCCAGCTGTGGTCCTTGGAGAGTCTTTAGCCACTCAAACTCTCCTTCTCACTGTGCATTAGGACGATATAGACACACGTCCTCTTCCAGGCAGTTTCGTAACATTTTATGTTGATTGGAAATTCTTAATTATTGCCCTGATGGTGAAAATGGGAATTTTCACTGCTCTAGCTCTTTTCTTAAAGCCACTTCACTAATTTGTGAAGCTCAATCTTTTACTGCACATCAGAAATATATTCTTTTGTTTTTCTAATTGTGATGGATGATTAAGGGAATTTGGGCTTTGTTTTCCCTCCTATTTATATTTCTGTGAAACAGGAAGCCATGGCTGGATAATTTCATGTTCATAATCACCCTGGAGTGCTCAAAATTGTGAATATGAATGGGAATATACTTCAGATATATTTTACTCATAAGAATTTCTAGGGGTGCCAGTAATTGTGTCCAACGTGTATTTGAGAAAAACATTTATTTCATAACGATATTTCCCCCCATTTTAAATTCTTATCCAATGAATTTTATTTTTATTATATATATTTTTTTTAAATAAAAGATCAAAAGGATTAACAATGCAGATTAATTTTCACAGCGCCTTTGATCATATTTACCAAGGGTGTCAATATTTTTGGCCATGACTGTATATACTTACCAAAACCATGACAACTCATATTTTTGTTATAAATAGGATATTTGATGTGTCCACTTAAACTCTTGACAAGCATCTTACATCAGAAATTGGACCCACATTTGCAACAGAAAGACAGTGTTGGCCATGCAGATATGTTGATACAGAAATAAGGGGACAATATGAGAGAGAAACAAAACTTGAAGTTAAAATTTAAGGCAATATCTCCCTTCAATTGTGTTACAGTCTTTAACCCCGTCACACCTTGCTACATTAATATTTTTGGAAAAAAATAGGGAAGACAATTACTAATGAAAGCATTTTTTGCTGATTACCATCTGACATGTTAAGGACTAACACAATAAAATTGTGGTTTTGGTTAAACATCTAAATTTAAAATATTTTTTGGAAAAATAAAGAGACCATAGACAGACAATTTGTCCAATTTCATGTTCAGTCCTATAAAAATTAGAAAATTATGATAAATGGGATTTTTTTTGTTTTGTTTTTTCTCATTAAATTGTTATGGGGGACACATGAGCACACACACAAAAAATATGATACTAAATATTTTTAAGGTAAGTGGTTTCAAACTATTTATTTTGGCTACATTTAAATAAACAAATTTAGTTGAAAGTTAGTCAATGTTTTTATTTTATTTTTTTTTTAATGTAGCTAAAATAAATTGATTGCAACTACTTACCTTGAAAAAAAAAGTAAATTCAATGAATATATATATATATTTTATATATTTTTTTCCAGTGCAGTAGGTAGATGTTTGTTTTATAAAAAGTTCTGTTTAAAATTCAAGTTCTTTTTAAACCAATCCCATTTTGTCTCATTATGGGGTTGAGAATAGAAGGTGTCTAAATCTGAAAAAAAAAAAAAAAAAAGTGTTTAATGCCTGAGGTGGAAAAATATGATTTTTTTGGAGGTTTGATGTGTGCCTAATGATGTGGGGTATTTAGTAAATTAATGGTATGTAGTTGTAAAACCGAATCCCTTTTTATTTTTAATAATTTGTCATGTTTTACGTGATCATTTGAGTATATGAAAACAGTACACCTGACAAAACAACCGTTTTTAAACTTATTTAGCCCAGTTGTCTTTATACCTGGTTGCCACAGATCCAGATGATCGCCACTTGGAGCTGATAACACCTATTTTATGCTGCCTCAACAAACTCCAGTATTTTAAAGTTGTCAGCTGGATGTAGGTGGATTTAGAATGTTGGGAAATTATGAAGGTAATAGAGACCCCTTTTCAGTTAGTAAACATTGTGACTATTTTTTGTGGGCAGAGCTTAGGTGGAGGCAGAAAGATTCCCCTGAGCACTTCATTAATGATAGCTAACAAGTTTTGTTAGCTTTTTTTAAATAATGACGAGGCTGACTTCAGCTCCTTTTTTGCCAGCTCCTTATTTGCCAAACTATCCCTTCCACCTTAAAAATGTTGGGTGGTTGTTAACCCCTCCCCCTCAGTGCTATTGCCTGTATTTTTTAAAGGAACAGTTGCACCAAAAATGATATGCTGCCGACAGCAGTTTTAATTGAACCGTAAAAATATATAGTACAGTCCTTATATGTTTCAATAAATGGTACACGTGACAAATTCAACTACAATTATTCTTTTGTATTTAAAGTTCAGGTTAACAGGAAGTTGCTGCCAACTTTACTTCAGTGTAGTGACGTATTTCCAGCAGAAACGGAATATTAAATAGAGGGCAGGGTTTTATTTTAGCGCTACTCCTCTCTGTCTCTCACTCATAGAAACCTAATGGTTGGAGGGGTGTGTTTAAGGATGTTCTGCCCAAGCCGTCAAACTGACGTCATCAGAGAAGAAATGCCATTCCAGAGTGGAAGTAAATGTTCAGATTTTGATTAAAGATTACCAAGACAAACTTTTTTTTTTTTTTTAAAGGATTAACTTCCACGGATTAATTGTTAACATCAAGACTAGCAATGTGCGATAGTACACTCTAAAAAAAAAAAAATGGAGCAATATAGCACTAAAAGTGGTTCTTGGCTCGTAATCATAGGGGAGCCACTTTTGGTGCTATATAGCACCATATCTTTAAAGGTGCTATACAGCACCTTTGTCAAATGGTTCTATGTAGAACCATAAGAGGTGCCATATTGCATTGTATTGTATTTCTTGTAGTTCTTTGGCTCATAAAGAACCTTTAAAGGAACTTAACAGGTTCTTTGTACGGCAGTGGTGCTATATAGCACCTTAATCACCCCAAAGAACCACTGAAGAACCGCTGAAGAACCATACAGGAGCTTAACAGGTTCTGTATATGGTAGTGGTGCTATATAGCACCTTAATCACCCCAAAGAACCACTGAAGAACTGCTGAAGAACCATACAGGAGCTTAACAGGTTCTGTATATGGTAGTGGTGCTATATAGCCCCTCAGTCATGCCAAAGAACCGGCGAACAACCGCTGAAGAACCACTGAAGCACCAAGATTTGGTGCTTTACAGCACCAAAAGTGGTTCCCCTATGATTACGAGCCAAGAACCACTTTTAGTGCTATATTGCTCCATTTTTTTTTTTTTAGAGTGTACTATCGCACATTGCTAGTCTTGATGTTAACAATTAATCCATGCAAGTTAATCCTTTAAAAAAAAAAATGTTTGTCTTGGTAATCTTTAATCAAAATCTGAACATTTACTTCCACATTTACATTTTTTTTTTTTTTAGAGTGTACTATCACACATTGCTAGTCTTGATGTTAACAATTAATCCTTGCAAGGTCTTCAGGTTTGAGTCATTCGTTCTTCACTTGACAGCCCCATAGGTATAAGGCTATGCAGTCTGTACCGGAAAGAGAAATGATTAGTTCCCAAGTCTTTGGGTCTGCATTGTTCATTCTTTTGTTATGTGACCGCTTCCCAGATCAGTATCTTGTAATGTTATGCTATATTTAAGAATTATCAAAGTGATTTTCCCCATCATACAGATAAAGTTTTAATAAAGAATTAATAATAATTAATAAAGAATTAAACAACTCTTCATTACCACATTCAATGTTATAGAAAAGAACCACAACAGAAATTCACAAATTTATAAATTGTAAGAAATACAAATTTATAAAGCTCAAATAAAATTTGAGACTAGATACATAATGTAAGAGTGGGGGAAAAAAAAAAAAAACTACACACTTGTTTGTAAGGAAGGTTGGGAGTTATTAACTAATTTCTGTATCCATTGCTGCTGTGACATCATGTGACAAAAGAACGAACAACTCGGACCCGAAGATTCAGGAGAAGAAATAATAATTTCTCTTTCCGGTACAGACTGCATAGCCTCTAGTCTATGGGGCTGTCATGTGATGAACGAACGACCCGAACCCAAAGACTCGGGAGGTGAACAAATTATTTCTGTTTCCTGTACAAAACCTATTGGATGTTGTGCATGCATTGTCGACACGAAATGAATGAATCCCTCGCTGAGACGGCTCGTCGTTCCCAAGTCATATTAAAGATTTGTTCAAAAACAACCCATCAGTAGTCTGATGGGGCTTTTCAGTAACCCTCCGAGATAGCTTCACTTCACAATGCTCTCTGATGTTTTGTGATGTAAATGTCATAACTTTTTAAAACATTTATTTCATGTTGTTATCCTTTATGAAAATTTAAATGATTTTACTATAGGAAAAGTGTACTGTTTTGGCGTATTTGTTACCATTTGTATAATCACAGTTTTACTACAAATACCAAAGTTAAACTGGTTAATTTGTGGTTACCATGGTTTAACTATAGTTTATTATTATTATTTTTATTTTTTATTTTTTTGGTTTTATTCGCTGTAAAAACCATGGTTAATTTTCGTAAGGGATGCTTTAATGTTATTTTATGTTTTTATTTTACCGCATGTATTATTTGCAAATGATTATAGGCTACGTATACCACATAGAATAACGGTGTGCGTTTTAAGCCACTTCAGTGGACCTTTAATGTTACCTATGTTTTGTCAAAGTTAAAACTATTTTTAATATACCAGTAAAAAGTTTGCAAGGCTTTTTTTCCCCAGGTCTTTATCACTTTATTAAAATTATGAAAAACAAAAGGACAAATGTTTATTTTCACAAGCCGTCATTGTACGGTTAGCTGTCTCTTACCTGGAGACTCAATCAGGTAGCAAAAAATGTCAGGAAACGAGACCTTATACACAGAGGCATTGTCATGTTAGAATAGAAATATATACATGCATACAGGTGTATATATAATAATAATAATATTATTATTATTATTATTATATTTTTTATTTTTTTGTATCCACTAAAAGCACTTGCAGAAATTTGATTCTGGACCTACATAGATGTGAATTGCAGCAGATTTAAGTTCTACAGTAAACATTCACATTTTAGTCAAGATCTTATTTGAATTTATGTATACACATTGAAAGTCTGTTTGAATAAGTGTGTCTGTACTCCAGGTGTGTTTGGTGCTGATGAAATAAAGAAAGAAAGGACTGAGGGAGATTCTTTGACTCTACCGACTGGCCGTACTGAAGTACAGAGTAATGATGTCATATATTGGCTGTATGGATCTGATATCATCATAGCTGTCATCAGTGGTGGAAACTTCCAGACACATGATGGTCGTGCTGGTGGGATATTTAAAGGCAAACTGGAGCTGGAAAAACAGACTGGAAGTCTCACCATTAAAGACATCAGAATCAAAAACTCTGGAGATTATCAGCTTGACATCAACAAAAAGTCCACATTCAAGAAATTCAGTGTAACAGTCTACGGTGAGTAACTCAAGTCTTTCAGTGTGACAATGATCTTGTCATACAAATGTTTAGAGCTGAGACACTGATTATGAATTGGAAATATGAGAAGCTTCTAATGTCTCTCCACTGTTTGTTGATGGTTTTTATGTTTCTGTTTTTGGTTGAATTGGTTGTATATATCATTTTTTATTTTTGCTTGTAAAGTGACTTTGAACTCTGAAGAGATTATATATATGTATATATATATGTATATGTATATATATGTATATGTATATATATGTATATGTATATATATGTATGTGTATATGTATATGTATATATATATATGTATATATATGTATGTGTATATGTATATGTATATGTATGTGTATATGTATATGTATATATATGTGTATATGTATATATATGTATATATGTATATATGTGTATATATATATATATATATATATATATATATATATATATATATGTATGTATGTATGTGTGTGTATATATATATATATGTATTCATAGATGCAAACTACTCATCTTAAGGTAACAACTCACTTTTTTGAGATCAAAATAGGTCACCTATGAGATTTGCTTAGATCCAATGAGAAAGTGTTTTTATGGAGGTGGAGGGGGTCTTACAAGGGTACTTGTGATCTTACAAGGGGTAAATAAAGAACTGGGGCCGGTTGCAGACTGGCCATAACTTTTTATATTCAGTTATGAAAAGGTAGACTGGTCTTATTTGTATTGGAAAAGTAAGACTGATAACCACTTGGGCAACTGCTAGTAAGTTTTATATAGTATTTTCTTTACTCTTTAACAAACTATGTCTAAAAAGGGTAATATTTTAATTATTTAAGGTCTGAGATGTGGGAACAGTGAAGAGAGACAGGGCATTTTGCATTTTAGGTCAGCATTGCTGTCTAATCAGCCAATATTGTCTTAGACTGCATAGCACTTCATCTTTTATAACATTTGATTCTGACCAAATATATTAAATCTTGATTTTTGTAAAATGTTGCAACAAGATGTTATTATTTATTTTTATTTATTTATTTGTGTGTGTGTGTGTGTGTGAAAAATTACAGTATTGGACATATAAGGTAATACAAATATTTTTAAAAAATACCGTAAAGTAACTACAAATGAGCATGTAAAACAAATATCTTTTATAATAATATCTCTTATAAAATTCCATGTGGAGCATGCCCCCGGTTCTTACCTTTTTCCCCATTACCTGTTTGCATCTCTGTGTATTAAGTAACACCACTGTCTTCACTGTGAGTGGGGGACAAGGCTTGTTTAAATGTACATTAGCACTGTACAACTGTATAGTACATTTAAATGTATGATTGTGTCACACCAGACTACGAAACTGAGTTTGTCAGTAGAGTGAAAGCAATTTTAAAGTATTACTTTAATCACTGCACACCAGTTTTTGTATTACTTGTAAGATATGAATTATGAAAGATTAAACTGTTAAAGGGATAGTTCACCCAAAAATGAAAATTCTGTCATCATTCAAGTTGTTCCAAACCTGAATGAATGTCTTTGTTCTGCTGAACACAAAGGAAGATATTCTGAAGAATGTGGGAAACAGAGCAGTTCTGGAGCACCATTGACTTCCATAGTATTTTTTTTTTCCTACTATGGAAGACAGTGGTGCCCCAAAACAGCCTGGTTACAAACTTTCTTCAGAATATCTTCCTTTGTGTTCGGCAGAACAAAGAAATTCATACAGGTTTGGAACTACTTGAGGGTGAGTAAATGATGACAGAATTTTCATTTTGGGTGAACTATCCCTTTAAGTGAAATCATTAAAACATGTTGGATGTCTTTTATGTCACCAGTACCAATCTCATTATATTTGAATTCTCAGCAAAATTTGCTGATTTTTTTTTTTTTTTTTTTTTTTTTTTTTTTGGTGAATAATGTGGGTTATCCATGTTGTTGATCACTCTGTGTATTTGCTACCTTCCACTGTTATTAAAATAATAACCACATCATGCAGCTCTTCATCCACATTAATACTATGGGAAGTGGATTCAATGCTGTAAATAAACATTTTGATTTATAAATAAAGATTGATAAATATGTACATGAAATCATTTGTCTGTTTATTCTCGTGTTTTCCAGCTCCTCTGCCCATACCTGACATTGACTCCCCACAATGTGCTTCAACACAAGCAGGATCTTCAAGCTCCAAATGTGTGCTGCTGTGTTCAGTGGTGAATGTGAGTCATGTGACTCTCTCCTGGTACAAAGGAAACAGTTTATTGTCCAGCATCAGTGTGTCTGATCTCAGCATCAGTCTCTCTCTACCTCTGGAGGTGGAATATCAGGATAAAAACAACTACAGCTGTGTGATCAACAATCCCATCAGCAACCAGACTCAACATCTGGATATCAAAGAAATGTGTCAGATATGTCCAGGTATGCCTGTGCTGATATTAATATTTATTGAAAGAGCTTTTCTCTTTCTCATTACAGTATCAGATCTTCACTCAGGTTATATAGTGCTGATGTTTCTACTGTTTGTTAAAGATCAGACACACATTCACACTAATGACTGTCTCTCTTTATCGTTACAGTATCAGGTGTGTCTCCAGGTGTTGTAGCAGGGATTGTTTTTGCTGTTCTGCTGGTGTCTGCAGCTGCTGCTGTGATTTACTATCAACACAGAATGTCTGAACTAAAAAAACAAACAAGTAAGTACTAAAAAAAAAGATTTGTTGTGATACAGTGTGACTACCGTGTCATGGTTTTTCATTGTAAATAGTTAAATTAAAAGTTATTGATTCCTTGTAAGATTTAATGAAGTTTATTACTTTGTGGTATTATTCAGGAATACAGCTAGCCATTTGTTGTCACAAACCCTCAGGCAGTCTATGTGGCCTTTGAACAATGAAAATCCAATATGTAAAAAAAAAAAAAAAAATTAAATTTGGAACACAATACTGAGATAATATTTTTTTTCTTATGAAAACAGTCAGGTGGGTCTAGCGTCTGTGGATATTCAGGGTATAACATCTCTTAATGCATATGGGAACGTTCTTTGAAATTTTAGAATGTGATACACTGTAAAATAATATTAAAAATATTATATAAGCAAGGAGTGAGTTTTATGAAGTAAATCAATGAGCATTAAGCTGTGTTATCAAGTTGTTTCCCATCATACCTTTAGTCAGTGCAGTGGGAGGAGAGAGACACTGCCAGCACAGCCGCATATCCTTTGCGAGAGTTTTTGACACATATCAGCATGACATCAGAGCAAGTCAGACGTCACTCAGACACATTTCTAACCGGTGTGCATCTTACAGAGTTCTGTGCAGATTTTGCCCATCTCAAATGAGCCTATGATGACTGTTTATAGACAGCTTACTGTCCTAGTTATTTAAGACAGGAAGCTGCTGTGTTCTTTTTATCCCATTTTTTCCTTTTTTCCCGCAATTATTTTTATTTCAAATGTTCAGCTTACAAAAACTGTATAATGTGACTAAAATGTACTAAATGCAAATGGCCAAAAAAGTTTCACCATGCACTTCTTTAACATACCAGTGCACAGTACTTTGTTGTTAAGAGTTGTATTTCTGAAATATTATTTTCTTATTATATAAAGATAGTTCTAGTGTTGTCTGCTGAATAATGCAGTATAATTTTAATGACCTTCCACTGTGTTGCAAAATAAGCTCTGGGCATCTGGTCAGGATAAAAATAATGAAAAGATAAATGTAAAAATCGTGTAATGTAAAAAATAGTTTCTGTTGTTATTATTGTTTAAATACATTAAATAAGCTTACTGATCACAGCTGAATCTGGTTACATTTGTTTAATGTCTGTCTGTAAACTGTCTCTGTTTGTTCTGTATGTTCAATCAAAGCAGAGACAGTTAAATCTATGGAGGGAGATTTTGCTTTCCTGTCCTCTACTGTTACTGAAATACAAGAAAGTGATCAGATGCTGTGGGCACGTGAAGATGTAAAGTCTCCTATTGCTACAATGAGTAAGAAAGACAAGAAGACCTATTTCTATGATGATAAGCAATTCAGAGGCAGATTGCAGCTGGATCCTCAGAATGGATCACTGATCATCAGAAACCTCAGAAAATCAGACTCTGGGCTTTATCAACTACAGATCAAAAGCAAAGGAGAAACGTCATACAGAAAATGTCTAGTTACTCTCTGTGGTGAGTATATTATACATTATATCCCCCCTTACACACATTTTAAACGGGTGGATGGAGTACAGTTAAAATTCAATTACATTTGTGCTTTTATCCAAGTAAAGTTGAAAAGTAATACTTAATATGTAGTAATTTTTTATTATGGTATTTGTACCTTTACACAAGTGTACTTCATCCACCAATAATTTTATCTTTGACACACAATGTTCTTTACTGTTAAATGTCACAGCTCAGTCATGAATCCTGGGAAGACTGTTTTCATCTGTGCATTTCTGATTCTCCTAGAGTCTGTTCCTTTGATATGATCACATGCCTCTCACAACCTTGAACAACTCCTGCAAACACACAGTTATGACAAAGACATCCTGATTTTGAGTTAGATGCGTTCTTGGGTCAACATATTTTCTTGATCCTAGAACAACATTTCTGTCTGAAAATGATGTCCTAACCCTTTCCCTAAACCTAGGGCCATGAGTCATCCCTAAAGTCAGTGGGAAATGATAAGTGGATAAGAATTGTGTAGAAGCACCTAACCCTGGTTGTAAGCCAAACTTGTTCTTCAGATCTGATTGGTTGATTGGAATGTTGTTCTGGGGTCATCAAAGATCCAATATTGATCCAGAAACATGCTGCACTTGGTGAAATGGGTTCTGCTATAAGAAAGTTAGGCAGTATCTGTTCCCTCCAAGGTTAAGCTTTGTCAGGACATTACTGGAACAAACATGAACAATAATTATTTTTTAATTTATTAATTTATTATAAAATAAATTGTAATATATCCACACACACAACAGAGCAGCTTTACTTATGACTCCTTTTCATCTCTTAACATAAATCAAAAATAATTTTAAATATGCATATGGGTAAATGAAAAAAATAAAATCATTTTCACTAACACAATTAACAAAACAAAAGACAACAGTTTTCCATATGATTTGTGTGCTGTATTGGAGAAGAAAATGCAGCCAGGAAAGTTTCCTTCACCACATTTACACCACCTGCTCGACTCCCTACAGGACACGAACCACTGCTTTAATAGACACATGTGGGACATTATTGACCTTCATGATCCTAAGCACAGTTGAGCTTTACATGACTCATGTTGCTATCATGAGTCAAAAACACAAGCAGAATAAACTGAATGAGAACAAAATTCAATCTGAAAAGTCTAGATTCTAGATTCATTTGATCCTATAATGATCACAGGATCAATTACAACAGACAATCATATTTATTACCGGGAAACAGAGACATGGGTCAGACTCTCAGTCGTCTCTCATTGCTGGTAAAATTAATGAATCACTAACCTGGATAAATGCACTGGATTAAGAAGATTTATGATTATCTATTGATTATGTAATATAAGAAGATAGGTTTGTAAATCCACTCAGCAGGGAACCTGGTCTTGCTTCTTGTCAGTTATAAAGATCTGGCCACTGGTCACTTTGATCTGTTTACTGATAATGTTATTAAAGATGAATCTCTGTTCCTTCATGTCATCTGTGTGTTTGTTTTCACAGGTCAAGTGACGACGGTGCATGTGAAGGAGGGAGAGGATGTCACTCTAGAGTTTGATAATTTTACTCTACAGCGTGTGTCTCGTGTACAGTGGTTTAGAGATGAATGGTGCATCGCTTCTTTAACAACAGAGAACAAACAGATCTCCACATCTGATGGTCCTGGTGGGAGATTCAAAGACAGACTGCAGCTGGACACTCAGACTGGATTTCTCACCATCAAGAACATCAGACCTGAACACACTGGAGTTTATTATGTAAGATCAAATCACTCCGCTTACGGCACCAAGACATTCAGTATCATGTCTGATGGTGAGTACTGCTTGTCTTTCATTGTAAAAACTGTCCATAAAAATCATAATCTTTTATTTTTCTGTCCAACCGAGTGACATAAATATGACAGATGATGAAAGAACAGGTTTTACTCTTACTGTGAAATCTAATCAATCTCTTAATTCACATAAAGCAGTTTTTCAGTCAGTCATATTTAGAATCGTAGTAATTCTTACTGAATACTTTAATTTCTCTACAGATTGTAACATTAACAATTTTTTTTGAATTTATAGAATACAACAGATTGTAATAATATGCAGCACAGTTTTTAGTTTGACATTATGATATTTGTTTTCTTTTACTTCTCTTGTAATAAAAACATGTTCTGAATGTTTAAGAATTCAAATTGTCCCACTCAGATCACATTTATTGATACTAAAGGGCTTTTCAAAATTGCTGTAAAACTGAAATTGTTCATTCCTGTAGTCTATTTCATGAAGCCGGTTTCATTGGTTACCCAGGTATGTTTAAGTTTAGTTTAAGCAAACTCTGGTTTTTCAGGTTCAAGAAGATGGATTGTTTTTTAATGGTGTTCATCATCATGGTAACTTATGCTACACAGAGGACCTACTCTGGAGCAGAGCACTGCACCATGAATGTTAATTGTTAACTGTGCTTAATATAAAACAGAGGGGAAAAAATACCAACTCACAGCTCTGATGTAAAGCAAAAACTTCATTATCTACACCGAGAGAATAAAGTCCAAAACTAGTGGGACCAATGTTTCCTTACGTCGCAGAAGAAATAATATGCCACCCACAGGACAGATGCAAAAATGAGTTGGGAAAGCCATTTGATTGAATTCTAGTAGATGCAAAATAATTGCAGTGCTCGGGCAAACTGCTATAGAGCTAGTGAATGCGATTTACAGATTTAATAGAGAATGTGGGCCAAATCAGTCACTGTAGAAATCAAACACTTCAATGGTTGTGGATGAAATAGCTCAACACGAGGCAACGCAAATGTAATAAAATGTCATTGTTTTAAAGAATAGTGGCTTGATTAAGTGGTAGAAATAGTGGATGATGGGCATAGAACTGTAACAAAACTCTGCGACATTTGCAGTCACACACAGGTAGTGTGCAAACACTAACGTTTTGCATAACTGTAAAAGAATTCACATGTACACGTTCTATGAAAATATTTATTAAAAATTTTTGTTTTTGTTATAATGTAATGTAACATATAATATAATTTAATATACTTTCTTATAATATTATTATAAAGAATTGAACTGTTCTGTGTGATTTTTAATAGAATTTCCTGGTAACACAGCACTGTAAAAAAGTTTTGTCAGGTAACCTAAACTGTGCGTCATTTAGTTACATCAAGGGTAAAATCAAATATAAATAGCACATTAAAGTTAAAAGTTACTGACTTCTTTTTGTGTGTGTGCTGTACAGGTCTGGTATAAAGAATGTTTTTGCTCAGGTGGCCGAAATGCCCGCCCAATACAGAAAAGGTTTGCTCAGCAAGAAAAAAAAAAAAGTGTTCATAATTACAATAACATAATAACATAATTATTGTGTATGTACGTTTTTACATTGTTCTTGCAATTATAGTACTTACATAACTGTATTTTACCTCATTTGCAGCAAAAATGTTACATGCAATAAAATAGGAACACATTAATTACATTGTACCAAACACTTTTTTTATGTAAGTACACAGTATTTAAAGATACCTAATGTAAAGTGTGACCACATTTTTATTTGTTCTTATTTTATAAATTATTCAACAGGTGCTGTTCTGTTGATTGTGTTATTTTGCCTGGTTTTGTCATTTATCTTTCTCTATTTTGTTACAGATTCTACTGAGACCTGGAGCAATGAGTCAGAGACTGCAGGTCTGATGGGTCAAATCCTGAGGTGTCCTGGACTAGTAAGAAAAATGTGTAAGTGTTTCCTCTACTCATACATGAAGAAAATATGAGCTTAAATTTTAAAAGGTTAATGATCATTGTTCTGTAAAAATACAGTGTAACCAGCCCATTGGGGGAAAAGAACCATAGCTGCAAGCAGCAGTTTCCAGGGTTCAAGCACTTTTGGTATATTTGGTGTGAAACACTGCTATTACAGAGGTGTAAAACTCAACACCTCTCAGTGGCCAACTTCTTTGAAATTTCTTACAGACCTTTGGGACCATGAGTCAAAGGGACCCACAATATTTTGTTTCGATTGGCCTACATTAACCTCATCTAATATATGCATATAATTCATTGGCTGATGATGGTCATGTTTTTCAAAAATGTACAAATGTCCTTATAGACTTGTGTGGCCAGAGCTTGACATTAACACCCACTTACCTGCCAAATGCAGGTGGATTTCAATAGTGGCATGTGACATGGTCACTACCATTAGCCACTTTGGCGGGTTGAATAAGGGTTTCTGCAGGTCCTTAGAAAGTCTTAAAGGTGTTACGGGACCAACGAAATGAGGCGTGCGGATCCATGTGCAGAGCTTTTATTCAAAGACGTGGTCACAAAACAAGCAAGGGTCAAACAATGGCAAACGGGTATATCGTGGGCAAGACACAAGAGCAGTCCAATAAATAGACGGGGTCGATCGATGGCGAACGTGATCCAGGGAGCATGACAACGAGAGATAATCCAGGTACACGAGCAAAAGTCCAGGCAAGGTGCAAACAGAGTCCAAAACAGCAGGCAAAGGGTTAATCCAAGATACACAGGCAGAGATCAGGAAACAGGAAACCACGAGACAAGGCTAGACTACACTATGAACTAGAAACTAGAGCAGAAAACTGGCTCCGTAATGTAGCTATCACTAGGTCAGCGATAAACGCTAAACAATACTCAGCGATCTGAGCAGGAACTGCGTGTGATTGGTCGCAGCTGTTGGTGCAATCAATGCAATGGATGATGGGAAATGCAGTCCAGGGTGATGTGTAACAGTTTGTGTAGTGTGAGAGTCAATATAGTGGGATAGCGACCTCTAGTGGCAATCGGACAGAAAGCCACGGAGCAGATTCGGGACAAAAGGGATAGTTCACCCAAAAATGTAAATTCTGTCATTAATTACTCACCCTCATGTTGTTCCAAACCTGTAAGACCTTTGTTCATCTTCGGAACACAAATTAAGATATTTTTGAAGAAATCCGAGAGCTCTCTGACCCTGCATAGACAGGAACACAACTAAAACATTCAAGGCCCAGAAAGGTAGTAAGGACATCCATGTGACATCAGTGGTTCAACTGTAATTATATGAAGCTACGAGAATACTTTATTTGTGTGCAAATAAAACAAAAATAACCAATTTATTCAACAATTTCTTCTCTTCAGTGTCAGTCTGTGCCGTGTGTTCAAGAAAGTACTACGATGCATGCGTGTGATGCTGCTGATGCAGGAGCCGGCGTTCTGACAAAGAACGTCCATCTCTGTTCATCGTCTGTATCAAGGGCATATATTTGCTTTTGACATTGGTGGGGACATAATGTGCGTGCGTCTTCCTCTGCTTGTAGACAATGTGCAGCACATGTGGGTTCTTCATCAGAACGCCGGTGTAACAGGGCTGATGAGATGTGAGACGTGCGGATCCAAGTGCAAGCTTTTATTGTGAAACATGGTCAAATACAGGCAGGGTCGAACAAATGGCAAACAGGTACATAGAGGGCTAGACGAGAGAGGTAATCCGAAACGTGAGCAATAATCCAGACAAGGCACGAACAATACCCAAAGGGCAAGGCAGAGAGATAGTCCAGGTACACAGATACAATGCAAGCAGGGGCAAACAGAGTCCGAACGGTGAGACAGGGGTAAATACAGGGAACACAGACTAGAAAACGAGAAACAGATTCCGTATCGCAGCTAACACTAGGGGAGTGAAAAACGCAGGACAATACTGGAACTGAACAGAAACACGGAATGGCGCGGTAAGGCAGCTAGTGCTAGAGGAGTGCTATACGCTATACTCGGCAGTGACACTGAGTAAGTCCATGGCTTATGTAGTGTGTGTGATATGTAATGAGTCTCAGGTGTGAGCGTGTGATTATGGGAATGGCTGCTGGGTGTGAGTTGTCAGTGCAATGGATGATGGGAATTGAAGTCCTGAGTGACGTGCAACAGTGGTGAAGTGCAAGAGTCAATGTGGTGAGCGAGTGACCTCTGGTGGTGAGTGAATGGAAGTTCATAGACCGGATTCGTGACAGACGGCTCCTGCGTCAGCAGCATCACACAAGTGTCGTGGACTCGTGGTACTCTGGTGAATGCATGTCAAAGACTGACGCGGAAGAGAAGAAATAGTTGAATAAAGTAGTTATTTTTGTTTTCTTTGAAACACAAAAAGTATTCTTGTAGCTTCATAAAATTACAGTTGAACCACTTATGTAATATGGACTGTTTTATCAATGTCCTTACTGCCTTTCTGGGCCTTGAATGTTTCACTTGCGTTGCTGTCTGTGGAGGATCAGAAAGCTCTCGGATTTCATCAAAAAATATCTTAGTTTGTGTTTTGAAGATGAACAAAGATCTTACGGGTTTGGAACGACATGAGGGTGAGTAATTAATGACAGAATTTTCATTTTAGGGTGAACTATTACTTTAAATGTAGTTGTATCAAAATAAAGGCCATAAAAAGCCTTAAATGCCCTAAGTGGTTCAATAAAAGTTATATTATTATTTTAAGAGGTCTTAAATTCATAATATGGCTTAATTAAATTTCAAAAGGCTGTGATTTCATTTAATGAATCCCTTTTCTTATATTTCCATTTCATCATTTTATAAAACATTGTTATTGTGAAAACTGTATCTGAATTGTAAATCATGTCATTTTACAGTTTAATGTTACCATAGTGCCCACTCATAAGGTATTAATTTTATTTGTGCAGCTCTTCAAAAAGGTCTCAAAAAGCCTTAAATTTTATTTAAAAAATTCAGCAGATACTCTGTAGATATATGGAAAAAGACAGTTCAACAAAATATTTATAAAATATTTATAAATATTTAAATGGACAGTGTTTCTCTTTTTAGGTTTTATGTTAGTTTATTTTTTCAATTAATCTTATACAACCCTGTACTGCATTTATTAGCCTATATGCAATAGGAAGCTCCTCCTTTTATGTCCTAATAGACTGCATGTTTTCATGAAAAAAGGAGATTTACATGAGCATCAGAGCTAAATATTTGCTAATGACCTGTAGTGTTATAAATTTCATGTAGTCTGGATTTGGGTGTACACAGCGGTCATTTACATTTAAAAAGGTTGTAGATCTAGCTCAAGTAAATTTTAGCATGCATATGAGGATGACAAAAAAGTGATGAGAATGAACCCAAACATCCTAAACTCAAACCTTTTATACTCTTACAGTTTACTACCCTTAATGTAAATGAAGTTGCACCTGTTGTAACAGTTGTGGTCTGTGTATCTGTGGTATGTATAATATATACATAATTTCCCAACAACTAAATTGTGGCCAGTGAAAATGTTGAGTAGTTAGTAATTTGGAGAACTTCTAAACACAGTGGCTGGCGAGCAAAGAAGTTAATGTTAAGCCCTGGTCGTAGCACTTTGGACAAAGACACTGCATGTCAATTTTTAAGTCATCCGGACTAATGGTTGTGTAGGTTAAAGCCATTATATATATATATAATTATTCTTATTCTTATTCTTATTCTTATTCTTATTATTATTAGTATTATTTTTATTTATTTATTTATTTGTTTATTTATTTATGTATTTATTTGAGTGCATAATAACGAGTGTACAACCGGTGTACACTCAGCGACTAGAGAATACCCATAATGCACTGTGAGTGTCATGGTGAATGAATTCCTATGTCTCGTCATAAGATAGCGCTGCTGAATAATCCATTTTCCTAACCATGGTCCAGTGGGGGTACGGTGCATCATACAGTTATACATTTTTTTAATTGGTTATTAAATAGTTTAATTAAGTTTAGATATTATAATTATGATTGTTCCCATGACAGAATTCAAGATAAATATTTTCATTACTACTGGAGCTAACAGTTTGGTAAGTTTCAGATGTTTATTATATTAATCAGAAAGCACAAACTATAACTATGTGGAAGCAGCAGCCCTTCCGTCGCATTCAGTGTCTGAATTTGATCACTTGTTTCATTCACTCCTTGGATTAAAGTAGTGGACTAATGTAGGGAATAGTGAGGGAATGGAGGTGATTTTGAACACAGCACGTCATCTAACTCACTGATTCAATGCTTCAGCTCATTAGTAGAGACCGTTATCATGGAGGTGATTATCAATTCAATCAGAGATTTATTTGTGTAGTGCTTTGCACAAAGTCTTTTCTAAGCCACTTTTCAGAATGGATTAACATATTGTAATACGTATAATTACTGTCCTGAAATATGACATTCCTGGAGTTTAGACCAGGAACTGAAGAGCCAAATCAGCAAATGACTGTAAAAGTAGACTCATGAGAATTATTAGTCTAGGCTTGATATCTGTTGAATGTTGGATTAGTTTAATCTTTGAGTAACTGTTTCTGATTATTTTTAGGTGTGTTCAGAGAGCAGACAGATGAAAAGGAGACCGATGAAAAGGAGAAAGATGAAATGAAGACGGTGTCTATCAAGGAGGGAGATTCTCTCAAACTAAACACTGATACTCAAATACAGATGGATGATGAGATACTCCTGATGTTTGGAACATCTTTTGCAACAAAGCACCCATATGATATCATAACTAGAATAAATAAACAGATAAATAAACAGGACAAAGATGAATTTAAATCTGCTGAGAAGATATTTAAAGATCTGAAGCTGGATCACTCTGGATCTCTCACCATCACCATCAACGACACCAAAGCTGTACACTGTGGAGATTATTATGTTCAGATCACCAACAAGAAGAACAAGAGCTTCAAGACATTCACATTCAGTGTTGTTCCTGATGGTGAGTAGCAAAAATATTTCAGCGTAATAATGATCTCATTTAGTTCAGCATTCAGAGAGCAAGTAATCGGGCGTATCTTTAACTGCATCTGTGCAGCAGCATATGTTAAAGCTGATGTAGATAAACATACATTAGATCAGCCTGAGAAATGCTGAATTTCATCTGTAAGAGGGCACTTTAGCCAAAGCAGATCCTCAAAGCAGTGCGACTCCAGTCAAGAAAATATTAAACTTAGACTTGAAATGTATCCAGCAAAAGTTTGAAAGGGTCAAAACTCAGGGGGTGTTTACACAAAACTCTTTTCAGCTTAACATGGAAATTTTTGGAAATCTGCTGTTCATTTGTATGACAACATGCAAACATTTAAAAAAAAAAAAAAAAAAAAAAAAAAAATTTCTAAGTGAAAGGTTTTTAAGTCAATACCATTATTGTCTCTGTGCAAACATTGAAAACATGAATTTATAAAAATGATGTCAGGTGTGCCCAGTCACGTAATGTTACTTTATAAAGTGACATCACCAACTACTGGACTAGCATGAATAACACAATGTTTTTAGTCGCTTTCGTGGATCTGTATGAATGAAGATTTTGACAACATTGTCATCTGTATGCAAAACTTTACAAAAACGCAAAGAAAAACTTTTCAATTTTAGTTTTAATTTTAGCCCTTAATCTGGGTTGAATCTAATCTAATCTAATGACATTTAATCTGTGTCTGACTAAATGATGTTTGTTCATCAGGTGTGTTTGGTGAGACAGTGAACTTAGCGACAGAGAGAGGTTCTGTCACTCTACAGGCTGGTGTTTCTGAAATACAGAGATATGATCAGATACTGTGGTCATATGGACCTCATGGCACGATTATAGCTAACATCAAAGAGGAACACCCTAAATGTGATTTTGATACGAGATTCAGAGACAGACTGAAGCTGGATGAGACTGGATCTCTGACCATCAAAGAAGCCAAAACCACAGACTCTGGACTTTATCAACTACACGTCATCAGCAGCAAAAAAATAAGAAATAAGAGATTTGATGTTCTTGTCAAGGGTGAGTAGCTCAGATCTTTCAATGTGATGATTACATTATTAAATGCAAAGATTGTTGGGAAAACCTTAAAGTGATAGTTCACCCAAAAATGTGAATTTGGTCATAATTTTTTCACCCTCATGTCATTCCAAACTTTGACTTTCATTATATGGACAAAAACACGGAGACATTTTTCACGAAATCTTTGAGTTTCACAGAAGACAGAAAGTATGAAACCGCATGAGGCGAAAATTAACTAACTTTGTGTGTTATTGAGTTTTTGTGGTGGAGTTTCATCCTTAATATTTCTTTATATATTTACTTACAGATTCCTCACGAAACACAGAGGATGATACAATTGTAAGTTTTGATGACTTAATGTCGACCAACCAAAATGAATCTGACACACTGTTGAATAAACGGGCTGATGGAGCGGATGATCAGGAGGCAACAAACTCTCCGTGATGAGATAAGAGACGCCCAACATCACTATCATTAACATCTGAGCTTCAGCTACAACAACAAACACATTTCTGTCTTTCATGAGCCTCTAGAATCCATCCAAAGTTTAAAAAATAATAATAATAATAAAATAAATCAGAGCTGTTAAACACTCATGTAAAAAGCTTCTTTGGTTTTAAATGAACCAAGAAAAACATTTACCAATCAATTTCAGAAATAATTTTATTAGTTACACTTCATACCTGTTAGTCTATTAGCAGTGTGACTCTCAGCTTTGATTTTGTGTGATTATAGTCAGTGAGCATCACAAATATCATTTTTTATAAGATGTTTTACCATAGCAGTATTTCTCTAACCACTGTACTGTATGCACTCTTTTATATGATTACCAACGATATCAGTTTAATGTTCAGATTCAACCTTGATCACAGTGTCTTTGAATATAAATCACATGACTATCTCCTCGTGTAGAAATTCATCAGACTGTATAAAAGAGACACACAGTTCAGAAACATCTTTGACCGTCCAGAGCCACATTCAGTATTTCATTTTCAATTTATTGTAGAATTTAACCAGCTAACATTCTTTTCCGTATTTTACTGTTCATTTTAATTTTAAACTTTGTCTTTATTTTAGGGCTGTTAAACAATCAGTCACATCCAAAATAAAAGTTTGTGTTTACATAATATATGTGTACTGTGTATATTTATTATGCACATATAAATACACACATGCATGTACAGGTGCATCTCAATAAATTGGAATGTCGTGGAAAAGTTCATTTATTTCAGTAATTCAACTCAAATTGTGAAACTCGTGTATTAAATAAATTCAGCACACCAACACCATGGTCATTTAACCAACTTTTGGTGCTTTTGGCAGTGTGGGCAGGTGCCAAATCCTGCTGGAAAATGAAATCAGCATCTTTAAAAAGCTGGTCAGCAGAAGGAAGCATGAAGTGCTCCAAAATTTCTTGGTAAACGGGTGCAGTGACTTTGGTTTTCAAAAAACACAATGGATCAACACCAGCAGATGACATTGCACCCCAAATCATCACAGACTGTGGAAACTTAACACTGGACTTCAAGCAACTTGGGCTATGAGCTTCTCCACCCTTCCTCCAGACTCTAGGACCTTGGTTTCCAAATGAAATACAAAACTTGCTCTCATCTGAAAAGAGGACTTTGGACCACTGGGCAACAGTCCAGTTCTTCTTCTCCTTAGCCCAGGTAAGACGCCTCTGACGTTGTCTGTGGTTCAGGAGTGGCTTAACAAGAGGAATACGACAATTGTAGCCAAATTTCTTGACACGTCTGTGTGTGGTGGCTCTTGATGCCTTGACCCCAGCCTCAGTCCATTCCTTGTGAAGTTCACCCAAATTCTTGAATCGATTTTGCTTGACAATCCTCATAAGGCTGCGGTTCTCTCGGTTGGTTGTGCATCTTTTTCTTCCACACTTTTTCCTTTCACTCAACTTTCTGTTAACATGCTTGGATACAGCACTCTGTGAACAGCCAGCTTCTTTGGCAATGAATGTTTGTGGCTTACCCTCCTTGTGAAGGGTGTCAATGATTGTCTTCTGGACAACTGTCAGGTCAGCAGTCTTCCCCATGATTGTGTAGCCTAGTGAACCAAACTGAGAGACCATTTTGAAGGCTCAGGAAACCTTTGCAGGTGTTTTGAGTTGATTAGCTGATTGGCATGTCACCATATTCTAATTTGTTGAGATAGTGAATTGGTGGGTTTTTGTTAAATGTGAGCCAAAATCATCACAATTAAAAGAACCAAGGACTTAAACTACTTCAGTCTGTGTGCACTGAATTTATTTAATACACGAGTTTCACAATTTGAGTTGAATTACTGAAATAAATGAACTTTTCCACGACATTCTAATTTATTGAGATGCACCTGTATATATTTAAGAAAAAAATGTATATTTATATATAATATAAATTATATATAATTGTTAATATATGTACATACAAATATTTAAATATTTATATATATATTATATATATATATATATATATATATATATGCACACATATATTATGTAAACAAACTTTTATTTTGGATGAGATTAATCGTTCGACAGCCCTACATTTGCTGTATAATTTACTATATTACATAATTATGCTTAAATATATTATCCAAATATATGTTCTGAAGTGAATTTCTCATCCTCTAATCTAAATATGATTTTGTTTTTCATCTTGTGATCAGATCTGAATGTCAAATTGTAACTGTTATCTGATTTTTTATGCTTTTGTATTTATATTAAATTAGCTTTATTGCACTTTAAAAAAAAAAAAGTGAAGAAAGGTTTTTGCTCAACTCTAGTACTTTTGACAAAAGCATCTGCTTGATGAATAATGTTCATGTTAAATATTGATATGCCGCTGATCTTAATATCTGATCATTTCTGTCCTCTAGTGGACAAACACTGATACAGATTTTGCTTCCTAACAACCGTTTTCGCATGAGGCGCATGAAAATGTACCCAAATATATATTTGTATGTTACAGTATAAAAATAAAAAGCCAAATTATGCTAAATGTGTTGTTTCATGCTGTATGTTTTATGATTAATGCACAATCAAATCTACAGAGTACATTGAGTCTAAATGCGCATGATTTTTGAACACATGATGGCAGTAGAAGTAAAAGCTTTGAGTAATCAGCACAATATATAAACTTCTCTTAAAGGACTTATTGCTTAATTGTAAGCTGTGGAGAAAACACAACTACTATGGTTTAAATTCTATTTCAATGTGATTACTCAAAATAACTGGTGTAATGTCAGTCAGTCCTGATATTTTACCACAGAAAACATATTTTACCACAGCAGTGTTTCTCTAACCATTGCACCTGCTGTTTTTATATAATTAACACCAGTTTCAGATTAATGTTCATGTTCAGTCTGTCTCCAAGGTTGAAATCACATGACCTGCTCCTTCATGTTCATACCTTGTATTCATGCTGAAGCACTTGAAATTAGCCTTATTGCACCTGTAGCAAAACAAAATAAATAAATAAATAAAAAATGATGGGGAAAAAAAAACATTTCTTCAGTTCTAGTAGTAATGTGATACCACATGTGTTGAGCTTTGTGTTGTTTTATTAAATTTGACAAAAGCATCTGCTTGATGAATAATGTTCATGTAAGATATATTGATATGCCGCTGATCTTAATATTTGATCATTTCTGTCCTCTAGTGGACAAACCCTGATACAGATTTTGCTTCCTAACAACTGTTTTTGAAATGCAACACAAACAATGTCAGAATCAGAATTAGCTTTATTCACCAAGCGTGCGCAAACACACAATAAATTCGTTGTGTTTTTTTAAGGAGCTCTTGGTACATATATGCATACATATGACGAGAACAGAAAAAACATTTAAATAAGACTAAAGAAAAAATAATAATGTGGTATTAATCTGGAACAGAAGAATTATGTATAGATTTGAGAGGTAATAATTAGAGATGGAGAAGTGAATTAAAGAAAAAAAAAAGGTAATAATTTCTGTGTTAGTTGTTTAAGCTGGAGATGGCATGGGGACAAAATCTGTTTTTATGCCTAGATGTTCTAACGCACAGAAATCTGTAACATCTGCCTGAGGGGAGAAATGCAAACAGGTTGTGGTCGGGTTTAGCTAATGTGCCTGAGTGTATGTGAATGTTACAATACTGAAATAATAATAATAATAAAGATAAATTGTGTGAAATGTGTTGCTGCATACTGTAAATCTTCAGAGTAAACTGAACATGACCAGAAACAGAAAAAACACCATACAATATAGTTGATTTCTAGTTGTTTAAGCTGTAATCACAAACGCCCAGTGACTGAAAATGATTCACTGAATGAAACAGTGCTTAATAATAATAATAATAATAATAATAATTTTGTGTTCGATTGATATATGACAATTTTAAAATTATTTTACAGTTTATATTTTTTTTATTGTATTATTTTACAGTTTAAAAGTACCATCTAGTCAGGCTTTTGCTACAATTCTCAAGTGCTGAAAAGGAAACTTATATGCACTTCATCTTTTTCAGCACACGATGGCAGTAGAAGAAAATTGAAATGTGAAATGTTAGTAAGTGGGATATGATCACTGGCATGCATTGTAAATGTGCAAAATGTTCAATAAAAAATATTATAAAGACAGTAAAGACGTTTATATTGTGAATAAACGTTTATATTTTAAGTAATTTTAAATAATTCACATTTCTATTTACCATTTCATATTTCAATTTTTCTGTTAATCAACAAATCCTGATGAAAAAAAGAGATACATATCAACATGACTGTCAATTAATAAACAAATGTTCACAGAAGCAAAGAGATCATTAAGTTTTCACTTTTCAGCTCCTAATGCACTGTAATATTACAGCGAGCATATTTACATTCAGTCAGAAGGGAGCGCTACATCTGCATTAGGAGAGTCACATGTTGCTGTACAACATCATCCTGAAAGCTTTCAACAAAGAATCATTCACTGGTAAAATATAATAATTAAATACTAGCAATTTGTATGTTGCTTGCATATACCATTATTTCATCAGAATACACAAATTTGTTTGAATGGCCTTCAATGGAAGATGTCTGTGCAGTTAAAACATCCAACCAGCAGAGGCTAACTGATGCTAACCAGAAGAGAAGAGAGAAATTAAAACACACTATGACCTACAGAATACATGTACTGTAAATTCTTAACAATAAAGTGTTCAAAAAAGCAAAATGCTTGGAGACCATTTTATAAATCCTTCTTTGTTAACGAAAAGGTGTTCAATCTTCAGTATGATACATTTTGAAGATAAACATTACACATTCAGGAAAATATAGAGGAGATTTATAGAGATTTTAGGAGATTATGGAAATATTTAATAACTAATATACAGATTATTAAAAAGAAAAACGTTTTTAAGGACTTGTTTTTCCATATTCAGTCACTAGTTAGCGCTCCAGCAGGATCTTAAGGTCTGTACACCATTAAACTGAGTTAAAATGACTGAATCTGAAGTCAAAGATTCTTTCATGTATACAGGTTATAAACCCCTGATAAAACATTTTCTTTAAATTTTATTTAAATTGCTTCTATATTCAGACAAAATACATGTTTTGTTCATATAAAATCATTCAAATTGCTGTACTGAACTCATCTCTTGCTGAAATCTTTTCAGTGACTGATGCAGCTGATGTTGATGGTTCAGTTGCTCTGTGGAGTTTGATTATGGTTTGTGGGAAGCAAAGAAACACTGACTGAACCAAACAATGATTTTAACAGCTGAACACAATGGAGATACTTGATCAGGCCAAACAGCATATACAGAGTCCAAGGCAGCAATATTCATGTGTATTGTATCGAGGTCGCCGTGATTTTGCCAAGTAAGACATGCTCCTGGATCAACATTACTGTCCAAAAATATAGATTTAACCCAATCCCTACCCCTAAACCTAGCCCTACCCATAATTTATTCCAATAATCCTAAAATGATAGCTGATTAACAAGCACCTAACCCAGATAGTAAGCCTAAAACTGAAATTTCCTGAAAAGTTCTCATTCTATTCTGATTGGTTGATTGGAATGTTGTTCCAGGATCAACAAGGATGTTGATCCAGGAACATGTTGTACTTGGTGAAATGACGCTATCGGCACTCCCCACGGAAGAGAGGAGAGAGACGTGTTCCTGGGTCAGCATATTTTCTTGATCCTGGAACAACGTTCCTGTCTGAAAATTTGATTGGTTGTTTGGAATGTTGTTCCAGGGGCAACAAAAATGTTGATTCAGAAACATGTTGCACTTGGTGAAATCAGGTTCTGCTATAAGAAAATTAGGCAGTATCTGTTCGCTAGAAGGTTAAGCTTTGTCAGGACAGCACTGGAACAAAACATGAAAAATAATATTTTTATATATTTTAATAAATTTTAATATATCCACACACAAAACAGCTTTACTTATGACTCTTAGTCATCTTTTTTTTTTTAAGATTTATTTTTGCCTTTATTGTGACAGGATGGCATTTAGACAGGAAGCGAAGTGGGAGAGAGAGGGGAGACAGGATTGGACTTGAACTCGGGATGCCCAAAGCGCAAATTAATAACGCGTTAACGCAAATTCATTTTAACGGCACTAATTTTATTAAGGCGCGATTAATGCAGCGCGCATTTTCTGTTTGACCCGTGGCCTAACCAGTACTACTATAGTTGGAGGAATGGAAATGGATGGAGATGCTGACAGTGATGCCAATTTAGCGACTTTTCAGACCACTTTAGCAGCTCTTTTTTTTTTTCTTTTTTTTTTTCAAAAAGCGCCTAGCGAACAATCTTTATAGGGTTTGCCCAAACCCTAGTTTCTGAGACTCGCCGGTACTGCCGCGCGAGCGCGAGGTCTCTCTTTCCCGCTGCGCACACACCCCTCTCTCTCTCTGCGTCCGCGTCTGCTCTGTTCAACGCACGGATGAGAGGAACAGCGCTTTCAGTTAAAACAGATATTATGTTGCTTCTCTAATTTAATATGCAAGTATAGCCGAAATCACAGCAGCTATTGTCGTTATTTTATGAATAGCCTATTTGATTTTATCAGACGATGGCTGGATTATAAATCAGGATTTTTGTGCAGATTAACATCTTGGAAGGTAGAGCTGGTTATTTAGTCCTATGGGTCGCGTTTCAGTCACTGTTTTCATAACAGAAACAGTAAAATATATAAATGAAAACAGTTTTATTAGAATTTAGATGCATCAAAATACAGTATGTGGGCACAGAGAGGCAAACAAATGTAATAATAAATAATAAATGTACATTTTGCATGTTCAGAAGAAGTGAGATGCCCTGTCATGCGGAAATGTAAACAGGTTTGTGTAAGTAAATTGCTCAGTGCAAAGAAAGAGAAGTAATGGGAACCTGGTATTTCTTTTTTCATGTCTCTAATAGACATGAGCAAGTTCTTTAAAACACATCTATGATCTTTGAAACATGTCTAGTCTTCAGGCTCTGTTAACAATGGTTTCACTAATAATAAACATATATTGCATAAAGAATCCATATTTGTCATTGCCCATGTTGATTAGAGTATTTAAAACATGAAAAGTATTAATTTAAGGTACATTTAGAACAGATAAAAATGTGCGATTAAATTGTGATTAATGGCGAGTTAACTCATGACAATCATGCGATTAATCGCGATTAAATAATTTAATCAATTGACAGCCCTACTAAATATGCATATGGATAAATGCAGTGGGTCTCATTTTTTCCCCAGCTCCACTCCCCTTTGAACCACCAGTTTAATATACGCGTGGGACATTATTAAAGTGTTAGTTCTCCCAGAAATGAAAATTAGCCCATGATTTAATCACCCTCAAGTCATCCTAGGTGTATATGACTTTCTCTTTCAAACAAATCCAATCTGAGTTATATTAAAAGTTGTCCTGGCCCTTCCAAGCTTTATAATGGCAGTTGGCAGGTGTTTGTGTTCAACAGTCCAAAAGAAGTCCAATCATGGTGAGTACTGCTAGTCTTTCATTGTAATAACTGTCCATTAAAATCATTAGAATAAAAATCATGTTTTATTTTCCTCTCCAACAGTGGGGCATAAATATGACAGATGATGAAAGAACAGGTTTTATTTTTGCTGTGTGAAATCAAATCATTCTTTTAATTCACATAAAGCAGTTTTTAATACTAATTCTTACTGAATACTTAGATTTTTCTCACAGCTCTGATGTAAAGCAAACACATCATGATCTACACTGACTGAATAAAGTCCAAAACCATTGAGACAAACAGCAAAGCAAACAAAACATGATAGATTTTCACTGTAACTTCAGTGTCTGGGCATCGCATAGTTTTAAATCAGTCATTGACTATATATAATTCAAAACACAAACGTTCAAACAATAACATGATTAGAAGTGTCCATAAGTCCACTTATTGTGTATGTACATGATTTTACAATGTACTTGCATTTAAAAATACCTGCATGCAATTACATAAGTACATCTGTAGTTCATTTCTGCACTTCTAATTACACTGTTGACCCTACACCATACCTGTATTACACCTCAATAGCAGCAACAGTGTTTTAAACTTCAACATGAACACAATAATTAAATTGTACCAAATAATATTTTTATGTAAGTACAGGTGCATCTTAATAAATTAGAATGTTGTGGAAAAGTTCATTTATTTCAGTATTTCAACTCAATTTGTGAAACTCGTGTATTAAATAAATTCAGTGCACACAGACTGAAGTAGTTTAAGTCTTTGGTTCTTTTAATTGTGATGATTTTGGCTCACATTTAACAAAAACCCACTAATTCACTATCACAACAAATTAGAATATGGTGACATGCCAATCAGCTAATCAACTCAAAACACCTGCAAAGGTTTCCTGAGCCTTCAAAATGGTCTCTCAGTTTGGTTCACTAGGCTACACAATCATGGGGAAGACTGCTGACCTGACAGTTGTCCAGAAGACAATCATTGACACCCTTCACAAGGAGGGTAAGCCACAAACATTCATTGCCAAAGAAGCTGGCTGTTCACAGAGTACTGTATCCAAGCATGTTAACAGAAAGTTGAGTGAAAGGAAAAAGTGTGGAAGAAAAAGATGCACAACCAACTGAGAGAACCGCAGCCTTATGAGGATTGTCAAGCAAAATCGATTCAAGAATTTGGGTGAACTTCACAAGGAATGGACTGAGGCTGGGGTCAAGGCATCAAGAGCCACCACACACAGACGTGTCAAGAAATTTGGCTACAGTTGTCGTATTCCTCTTGTTAAGCCACTCCTGAACCACAGACAACGTCAGAGGCGTCTTACCTGGGCTAAGGAGAAGAAGAACTGGACTGTTGCCCAGTGGTCCAAAGTCCTCTTTTCAGATGAGAGCAAGTTTTGTATTTCATTTGGAAACCAAGGTCCTAGAGTCTGGAGGAAGGGTGGAGAAGCTCATAGCCCTAGTTGCTTTAAGTCCAGTGTTAAGTTTCCACAGTCTGTGATGATTTGGCGTGCAATGTCATCTGCTGGTGTTGATCCATTGTGTTTTTTGAAAACCAAAGTCACTGCACCCGTTTACCAAGAAATTTTGGAGCACTTCATGCTTCCTTCTGCTGACCAGCTTTTTAAAGATGCTGATTTCATTTTCCAGCAGGATTTGGCACCTGCCCACACTGCCAAAAGCACAGTGTCATCAAATCATCACAATTAAAAGAACCAAAGACTTAAACTACTTCAGTCTGTGTGCAATGAATTTATTTAATACACAAGTTTCACAATTTGAGTTGAATTACTGAAATAAATGAACTTTTCCACGACATTCTAATTTATTAAGATGCACCTGTATAGTAGTTAAAGACACCTAATGTAAAGTGTGACCACATTTTTATTTGTTCTTAATTCATAAACTATTCAACAGAGGTCCAGTCTGTTGATTGTGTTATTTTGGCTTCAATATAACAGGATTTGTAATTTACCCTGTTGATTAGTTCAGTGCTTCTTAAATATGTCCTGGAGGCTCTGTCACTGCACTACGTCTTCCTCATCTAACACAGCTGATTCAACTCTTCAGCTCATTAGAAGAGACTGCAAGTGTGTCATGGTGTAGTGCTTTTCACAATATACATTATTTCAAAGCAGCTTTTCAGATTGGATTACTATATTGTGATATGTATCATTACTGTTTGTTATAGAAATCTCCAATCTGGGCCACTATCACTGTCTTACCAAGGCACCCACATGATACCAAGGGTGCTAGATTCTGCCCCTCCTTAACCACACAGCATCACCATTCCCAAGTTACTTTCATCAGTAATTTAGGCCTTGCAGATTATCTTCAAAAATTCCAAAAAGTTCAAAGCTACACAAGGTGTGCATGAGATGGTTTTTTTTTTATTATTATTATTTGATTGGTTACACTCATCTGGGCTGATAGTGCTGACAGTAAGTGTTAATCACTGAGATTTTAGACTAATTGATGTGACATGCATACAGATGCATGGCCTTGGCCTCTTGTGTTCTAATGTGATAGCACTTGTTAACCTCAGGGTTTTATTGTTTGTACATACTGTATCTTTTTTTACCTTCCTAAAAGCATAAGCATGCACAAGGACATTATTTATGACATTTCAGCTTACAACATAAGCATATTATTTTGAGAGCATGACATACACTGTAAACGATTTCTGTAATTTGAACAGTATTTTACTGTAATATGTATTATATCTCTTAACTGTTTTCCTCTAGCAGCTTATTTAATAAGGAGACCGAGCTGATTTGTAAATGATCTCAATGATCTCAACCAGGTATTATGCATTTACGTGACGAAGGCATAGATAGCAAACTGTAGGCTGTAGTAACTAACGTACTCTGTTACTATCGTAACCTCAGTTCCCTGAGATATGGGAATGAGTACTGCGTCGTGAGACGCTGTATGGGAAAAACTCCTTTTCTCCTCTTCAACTGAAGCCGACCGCCTCACAAATTTCCGAAATGGACACCCTGCTGGACCATGCCCAGGAAGAGGCGATGCCTCTGGTGGAATGGGCTCTGAAACCAATGGGGCACTGCAAGCCCAAGGAGGAGGTGATAGCATTCATTAACCACCTGGAAATTCTTTGCTTCGTAACAGGGTGACCTTTAGCGCGGTTACCAAAGCTGACAAAAAGCTGTTCTGATCTCCTGTATGAGGCAGAACGTTCAATGTACACCCTCAGAGCCCTGACGGAGCAGAGCAGGGATAATTCCTGGTCATCTGTCGAAGGGGAAAGCACGGAAAGCGCTATGACCTGGGCTCTGAATGGAGTGGAGAGCAGCTTAGGTACATAACCCAGCCTTGGTTTCAGGACAACCTTGGAGTCGTTAGGCCCGAATTCCAGGCAAGCAGGGTTGATGGAAAGGGCCTGTAGGTCTCCTACTCGCTTAACCGATGCCAGCGCTAACAGCAGGACGGTTTTAAACGAGAGTGATCTGAGGCTCGTGGATTGCAATGGTTCAAACGGGAGGGCCTTTCAAGGCCCTTAGTACGGTTAGTAAGTCTCAAGGTGGAACTGTACGAGGATGTGGGGGGTTAATTCTCCTGGCGCCTCGTATAAACTGGATCACCACACTATTCCTGCCCACCGATCGGCCAGCAATAGGGGCATGGAAAGCCGCTATGGCTGCCGCGTAAACTTTGATGTGGATGAGGAACGCTGTTTATCCAGCATCTCCTGCAGAAACGAAGGAACCACTGATACATCAGAGGTAACCGGATCTAAGTCATGGTCTTGATACCAAGCCGAGAAAATAGACCATTTCAGAGCATAGAGGCGTCTGGTCGACGGGGCTCTAGCTTCTGCCATAGTGTTTAAGACGCGCTCTGGGAGGTCGAAAGGCTCCCGTTGAGCGGCCACACATGCAGGGCCCATAACTCAGCCGTGGATGCCACAGCGTGCCGTTCGCTTGAGAGAGGAGGTCCCGTCTCAAGGGAATGGGCCTCGGGGCTGCTTCGAGCAGCTGGAATAACTCCGAAACCCACGGCTGGTTCCTCCAGAGGGGGGCTATTAGAAGAAGCTTGTGCCATTGTTCCCTGACTTGTCTGAGTACTTGCGGTAGCAGAGCGATTGGAGGGAACGCATAGAGCGGGAGGCTGGGCCACTCGTGGGCCAGGGCATCCGTGCTCTTCATGAAAAAGGTTGAGAGTTGTCTTCGGAGACGAAGAGGTCTACTCGAGCTCTGCCAAAGACTTCCCAGATTTTCTGAACCGCGAGTGGGTGGAGCGTCCATTCTTCTGAGGAGACGCTGTTCCTCGACCACATGTCCGCTCCTTGGTTCATTTTGCCCGGCACATGCGTCGCCTTCAGTGAGCGCAGATTGGTCTGAGCCCAAACAAGAAAGTCGTTCGCCAGCGTGCAGAGGCGCTTCGAGACGAGGCCGCCCTGGTGATTTATGTATGACACCACGGACCTGCTGTCTGAGCGTATTAGCACATGGTGTCCCCTTATGTCCGGCAGGAAGAATTAACAGGCACGGCATACTGCTAGCATCTCTAGGCAGTTGATGTGCAGACCCGACTCTTCTTCGGACCAAAGACCGAAGGTCGGTTTGCCTTCGCACAGCGCTCCCCAACCCTTGTTGGAAGCATCTGTCGTGACAACCTTCCTTCTGTGCGCCGTGTCTAAGATCACACCCTGCTTCAGCCAGAGGGGATCCCTCCAACGGGCCAGGGCTGATACACAGGCCCGAGTCACCATTATGCGATGGCGACCGTGACGCCAAGCCGCGGAAGGAACCCTCTGCTTCAGCCAGAACTGAATGGGTCACATGTGAAGCAGGCCCAACTGAAGTACTGGCGAAGCTGCTGCCATAAGGCCCAGCATTTTCTGGAAGGCCTTGAGCGGACGAGCGGTCCCTTCCTTGAAGGAGGCCGCGCGGCACTGAATCATCATGGCTCGTTTCGCTGAGACAGTTGCTGTCATCTGCACTGAGTTGATAACTGTCCCCAGGAACGACACTCGTTGACTGGGTGACAGTACACTCCTGGCAAAGTTGACCCTGAGCCCCAGGCAATCTAAGTGGCTGAGGAGGAGGGTCTTGTGCAATGTTGAAACTGCCTCTGACTGGGCCAGGATGAGCCAGTCGTCGAGGTAGTTGAGGATGCGGATTCCCATCTGTCGCAGAGGGGAGAGAGCCGCATCCATGCATCGCATAAAAGTGCGGGGAGCCAGGGACAGCCCAAACGGAAGGACCCTGTATTGATATGCCACCCCCTCGAATGCGAATCTCAAGAATCGTCTGTGATGGGGGGCTACCTGGATGTGAAAGTATGCGTCTTTCAGATCCAGTGACATGAACCAGTCCCCTGGGCATGTTTGCGAGAGGATCTGCTTCAATGTGATCATCCTGAATGACCTTTTTACCAGGGCGTGATTCAGGAGTCTGAGATCTAGAATAGGTCGCAGGCCGCCGTCTTTTTTGGGGATGAGGAAGTAGCGGCTGTAGAAGCCTGACTCGCTCTGGGCTGGAGGAATGACTTTTATGGCTCCCTTTACCAGCAGATTCATCACCTCTGCGCGCAGGACTTGAGCATCCTCGCTGCGCACTGTGGTGGCGACCACACCGCAGAAGCGTGGTGGTCTTCGAGCGAACTGGAGTGAATAACCTCATCTTATCGTAGCCATTACCCACTCTGACACACCGGGGATGGCCTGCCAGGCCTCGGCCCGTGTGGCAAGAGGCTGAATAGGCTCTAAAGACTGGCTGCATAAGGGCAGGATGCTTATGGTAGGCAGAAGACGATATTTGCTCTCTTTTTGAAAATGTATGTGTTTTATTTTGTCCGCTATCACAGCGGTTGGACGCCCGGGCACTAGAGTGGGCCCATGGAGAACCAATAACACACTTCCCTCTGCACCCAGCGCTGAGCGGGATGACAAGAGGCACATTAGAGGCTGCTTGCGGGGTGGTCCGGCGGTAGCGAGACTTGGGCCCCTCCTCTTCCTGCCTGGCTGATCAGGAGGACTTCTGAGGCGCCGGATCCAAGGCAATCTTGGGCCGGGGTCCTTGGCGCTTCGGGAAGGGGTAGCATCTTGCCGAGCGGGAACGCCCTCTATCCTGCCGATCCTTAGGAGGTCGGGGCTCGGGAGTGGCCGGCGTTGGCTTGGCGGGTTGCTGAGTCGGCGCAGGCTTGGGGCGACTAGAAGCAGCAGAAGAGCTGGCGCATTTCGGGAGGAAGTGTTGCATCGCTTGAGACGCCTTCTGAGCCTCCGTAAAATGCTCCGCAAAGCCCTCTACAGCTGGCCCGAACAGGCTGTTCGACGAGACTGGAGCGTCGAGGAAGGGAACTTTATCCGCCTCTTTCATCTCCGTCAACGTAAGCCAAAGGTGGCTTTTCAACACTACCAGGTTGGACATCGACCGCCCGATAGCCTGGGCGGTGGCTTTGGTGGCGCTCCTCAGGTCCCTGAGTGAAGCTGCATCGAGACCGGTCTCCTCACTGGCGAGCATCTTGGCCTGGAAGACCTGGAGCACAGCCAAAGAGTGCAGCGCGGAAGCCGGTTGTCCAGCTGCCCGAGTAGGTGCGTCCAGCGAGTGCAGACGTGGCTCTGCACGGCTTGGACGGACGGCTCGCCCTCGCTTTCCATCCGATAGCCGTGGGCCGGCAGAGATGCGACTCATCCAGAGGGGGCAGGTGCTCATATCCCTTCTCTTCAGCGCCGTAAACGGAGGTGAGGGCAGAGGAAGCAGTAGGACGGATGCAAGACGAGTAGGGGGCGCGCCACGATTTAGTGAGATCATCGTGGACTTCAGGGAAGAAAGGGGACAAGCATTGGCGGGGGGCTTGCTGGCGCCCCGGGAGAAACCACTCGTCCAGCCTGCTGCGAGACGTCTACTCAGATGGAGACCACTCGAGCCCGAGCTCACTGACAGCCTTAGTTATCACACGGACGAGCTCCTCGTCTGTTCTGGGTCTGGCGCTGCATGAAGAGGACGGCGGCAAGAGGGCGGGGTCAGACACAGAGCCCGATAACTCCTCCGCGTCCGAAGCTGCCAGAGAAAGGCTGTCATCCATGTCATCGTCACTCCCACCAAACAAGATCATGTCCCTCGCAGCCGCGGAGTGACGCTGATCAGGTTGAGTGAAGAGGACCGGCGAATCCTCTCTCTGCGGTGACGGCGAGGCACGCGGACACTGAGCCGACGTGAGCTCACTCGTCTCCGGCCGCTCGAATCCTCTGCCCCGCTGTCTTTTCCTCGCAGGTCCCTGGGAGGAAGAAGACGGGAGGGCGCGAGGGGCGGAGTCGCTTTCTGAAAGAAAGCTATCTGCGACCGCAGAGAGGCAAGACTGAAACTCTCGCAATGAGAGCAGTCAGTCCCGCTGAGCGCAGCGTCAACGTGGGATTTCCCCAAGCATGACACACACTCAGCGTGACCGTCATCAGCGTGCAGGGGAGTCCTGCACGTCTTACAATGACGGCGCGGCATTTGAAACAACGCCGTCAAAATTTGCTCTTTTGTGAGGCTCTTTTAGATAGTAGCCGGATGGCGGCAGGGGATAGACCGGGATCTGTGAGCTGAGCGCTGCAAAAGGTCCAAACTGGCTGCTGAGGCGTTTCAACGGCGAATCTCGGCATCAGCGAAGAGTCAGCAAGGAAGAAGCTTCGTCGCTGAAGAGAAGAAATCCGAGATGTGGCGGCGAAGTGGCTGCTTATATAGCCAGAGGCCCTGCCCATTTTGGCGGGCTATGGCGGGCTGTATAGACGTGCAGTTTCACTGCGTGATTGAAAAGGCTTCAGTTGAAGAGGAAAAAAGGAGTTTTTCCCATACAGCGTCTTACGACGCAGTGCAAGTGGAATATCGAGAGGGAACAGTAATGACAGTAACTCGTGACTGAGCTGTGAACCAGTTATGCTAATGCACTCTATGTATTAGGTGTGTTCGACTTGAAGCAGCGCTGCAGAATGATCAGTGTATGAAATCAAAGTACAGCGAGAACGATTTGAAAGCATCAGGAGTGTCTGCTCTCGCTATAGCTCTCACTGTACTTTGATGTCACACACCGGTCAGTCTGCAGCACTGCTGCTTCTTCTTCTTTTTGATTTTTAACGGCGGCTGGCAACCAACGTAAATAGGAACATTACTACCACCTTCTGCTCCGGAGTGTGGAACAGAATTTTATATTTCTATTTATCAATCCTGTCTCTCTAATAAAATCATAGAAGGCTTTACTATTTATTTCACTTGACCATTATATTAAAACCTTAAAATTTATATCCTGAATTCCATTTTTCCTTAATTCTTCTATCATTTTTCCTCTTTCTTGTTCATACTTCCTACATTCAATAAATACATGAGGTATTGTTTCTTCAACATTACAGTATTCACATAACCCATTTGGATGTTTCCCTATTATTTTAAGTGTGCTATTTAAATTTGAGTGCCCTAACAATATTCTGTTAAAGATGACCTCTTTCCTTGACTTACCTATAAACTTTATATTTTGATTTTGCAGCTCTGCTTCAAGTCGAACACACGTCTTATAGTGTTGGGGGAGGGGCCGTGCTCGGTGGCTCGATTGCGTCATCAAGTCATGACTTAGCCCCGCCCAAAAAATCCTGATCACGAAAATGGTGAAAAACTGTTTAACGGTCTAACTCCACAATTAAGTACTACATAGTTCACAGTCTTTGTAACATATTTCAGCAATGCATTTGTAACATTTTTGTGTTTACAAACAATTCTCAGAATTGACTTTACACGGACTTTAATTTGTGCATAAATTGCCTATAAAGTAGCCTATAAATAAAAATAGCCATACAGCAGAGAAGTGATATGAACATTTATTGCTTAAATACGCACTTAAGCACATTAATAATAATATTTGCTGTAGATCAGATTTATTAACAGCTGTTTTAGGTAAACAAACTTTCATCTATCAAAATATAAGGTTTTATATATATATATATATATATATATATATATATATATATATATATATTATACAAAATATATATAAATCTCAAACAGTGGATCACTTTTATATCGCCCAGCTCCAACTTCTGACTTTCTATATGTCTGCTTTGAAATGTGTATTTTGAAAATCTCTATAAAATCTGACTTCATTTAGCTTGATATAGGTATGTGACTAGCCTATATCGTGGCCATGAATTAAGAATTTGTTCCCCAGACCTAATACATGAACTGCACATATTACTGTCACGGAACGGGAGAGACGAAGACTCAAATGCTGGCAAAGGGTGTTTCCTTTATTTCCAAATCACAAAATAAACCAAAACACAAATGAAACCACCCCGAAGGGAAAAAAGCCAGAGCAAACACAACCACTGAAACCAAGACATACACGGGGTACAGGGCAGACAGAAATCACAGGCATTACCTGGCACAAAAGTGAGACAAACAAGCCCCGAACAGAAAACACAGGAAGCCTAAAAAGGGAACGCAATCAGGAAAACAGCTGGGGCAAATGACTCAGTAATGAGGTGAGTGGAGTTTGGGGAATTGAATCCGGGAGATAGTGACTTCTGGTGGTAAGAGGGAGAAACGCAGGACCCAGACTCCTGACAATCATATGTAGAGCTCTGTTCTTGCGGAAGTACTCGGAGATGCCGTCACCAAGCGTTTGTTTGTACAGTAACTTAATCTAATCTAACTAATTTGTCTTAAATTAAAAAAAACAAAAAAAACAGCCAATTGATTCTAACTGAAATCGCTGTGGTTAGGGCTTAATATTTCTGTAGTACAGCCAAACAGCGTAGATCATTCATAAAAACATACATAAATGTGCATGCTCATGTCTCAAGCGTCTACGCCAATAAGCTCTGCTATATTATAAACCAATGAAATCGTCTAGACTGCATTCTGGGGCTGACTTACTCATTTATTTTGATTTCTCCTCGAGTCTCTCTCACACAGACAAGCTGCGCGAGCCTCAACTGACACGACCTTGTTAGGCCACTGTCAATACAATAACAATTATCAGTCGCAGTTTACACTGAATGTAATAAAATCAGATCATTCTTGCCAAATTTTCAGTGCTTCCCTAGTTATTGTTGTTATTATTATTATTATTATTATTATTATTTTATGGTTTTTTGTTATTGACATTTTAATCAGGTTACTTGTCTGGTCGGGCAAGTAAAATTCTCTTTAACTTGCGCCTTCAAAAAATCCACTTGTCCCGGACAAGTGGACAAGAATTAATGTCAAGCCCTGATTTAAAAAAAATAAATAAATAAAAAAGTGACGTGACATACAGCCAAGTATGGTGACCCATACTCGGAATTTGTGCTCTGCAATTAGCCCATCCAAAGTGCACATACACACCGTGAACACACACCCGGAGCAGTGGGGAGCCGTTTATGCTGCGGCGCCCGGGGAGCAGTTGGAGGTTCGGTGCCTTGCTCAAGGGCACCTCAGTCGTGGAGAGAGCGCTGTACACTCACTCCCCCCACCTACAATCCCTGCCGGCCCGAGACTCGAACCCGCAACCTTTGGATTACGAGTCCAACTCTCTAACTATTAGGCCACGACTTCCCCATTTTTACATATAAAATCCCAAATTTGTGATGGCAAAATGAATGAAGATGCAAACAAATGAAGCGCTAATGTAAAACAGCTCTATTAAGCCTGAAGAATCTGGAGGTTCTGTCACCAAGCATTTATTTATAAAGAATAACCTCATCTAACTAAAATTACCATTGTTACTAAACATAATAATATAAGATTCTAGATTTAGCACATACTATTTCTCTAATATGGCCAAATCAATTACAAAAATGTGCATACTCATGCTTCAAGTGTCTACACCAATAAGATTTGCTGTTTTATAAACTAGTAAAGTCAAGTCTCCTTTATTTATATAACACTTTATACAATACAGATTGTGTCAAAGCAGCTTTAAACAGGAAAATAGTGCCGAAAATGCAAGAGGACAATAGTAATAGAGGGCTACGGTGACCTCGGAATAAGAAAGAAACAGACTAATATTAGCGTAGATGCCATTCTTCTTGTAACAAGTACATCGGGTGTTATGGGAAGTGTTCCCGGTTCCGGTTGACCTAATTGATGCAGCCTAGCAATCCTTTAATGGATTTGAATTATAGAAATGCGATAGTGTATTATGTGTAAACCAGGTTAAAGAGATGGGTCTTTAATCTATATTTAAACTGACAGAGTGTATCTGCCTCCTGAACAGTGTTAGGTAGATTGTTCCAGAGTTTTGGCACTATAGGAAAACGATCTGCTGCCCACAGTTGATTTTGATATTCTAGGTGAATGTGGCTTTCAAAGGAAAGACTGCTATAGCACACCTACATTTCTAACTGATGATGAAGAATTGACAGAGCAGCCGACAAGTGTTAGACAGTGTGCTCTGTTATTAATTGGCTCTGCTCTCGCTCTGATATTGCGTGTACACGCTCAAACGTCCTGTGTACTTGTGAATCTCTATATGCTCTTGCTCTTGAATTATCATCTCTCATGGTTTTATGGTTGTTAGAAGCTGTCAACATTAGACTTCCTCGATTGACCAATGAAATAACATTGTGTACCTATAAATTGTAAAGAAATGAAGGGTCCATTGTATGGTGAATATACAAATTTCATGATAGGAACTTCAATTTTAGTCAGCCAGTTTTCTAGGTATTTTTATTATTTAATAGTTATTTGAGTTAGTACTTATATAGTTCTACAATAAAAGTGTATCAGCGTATGTAATGTTGCTTCTTCTTTATACCTTTTGTGGGCGACGTGTCTTATTTTGCTTAGTGCACCAAATAAGCCAGAGCCACTACTGCATGTATATGTATACGCACAAACATCCTGAATGAAACTTTACTGACTTGTTATAATCTCTTAATTTCTGTTTCTATGTGCTCCTGTGACATGAAGTGAAGGATGTGTCAGTGACTGAGGGAGAACCTGTCCATCTATACACTGGTCTTACTGGAAAACAGACAGATGATGAGATACAGTGGAGGTTTAGAGATGAAAACTCTCTCATAGCTGAAATCAAAGGAGAGACCGTAGAGACGTATGATGTTTCTGATGAGAGATTCAGAGACAGACTGGAGCTGAACAAGACTGGAGATCTGATCATCAGTAACTCTACAGCTGAACATGCTGGATGTTATAATCTGAAGATCCGCAGCAGTGAAGGGAAAACAAACTAGACATTCATTGTTACTATCACAGGTGAGTCACTCCAGTCAATGTAATAATGATCACATTCTTCCTCATAGATTCAGATTTTTCTGCAGGTAATTCAGATCAAACTGCTTAATTTTCAAACTCCATTCAGAGTTTGTTCTGTAGATCTTTACATTCTTAACAAAAATAGTTATTAAAGATTAAAAATGATTAAAGATGCTGCCTCACCATAATGAATATTTCGTTCAGCTTTTATTTATATCAGCACTCTGTAAATAACACAGAAATGTATAGTAGATTTTTCTTCTCGGATACACAGCAAACTGTATTTTGTTTCGAACTGATAAAACCGCGTCTGAATGATGTTTATATAGTAATTTTGAACTCTGGCCCTGTCCCAAATGGCACCCTAAACCCTTGTGGTCTTCCTCTGAGTCTGCACTTTCGTGACATAATGCCGCTTTGACTGTCGGGTAGAAGTCTGCTGTGGAGCTCTCAGTGCAGGCTCGGCAGAAGTGTGGACCGAGGGCTCATAGTGGCTGCAAAGGGGGCACTCGCGAGCACCCTTCTGAATGTAAAAATGACGAATGGGACACCCTACAGTCTCGTGGACTTAACGGACACGTGCACACGGCGGCCATTGTAAGTCCGTAAGACCGAAAGTGCACATGAAGTGTTCCATTTGGGACAGGGCCTCTGTTCTCGTGCACACACTTGATCTAATGGATGTCTTTGTATTTCTCTGGTTCTATGTGCTGCTGTCACAAATGAAGCGAGGAAGAAATCATTGATGAAGGAAAAGAATGGTGAGAATCTGCTGTTTGCTCTGAATATCTTTAACTTTACAACAGTATCATGATCTGATGTGTGTGATTTGGCTTCATGAAGTTTATTTATTCAGATTTCAAACAACTGACTGACTGTAAGTGAATTAAAGAGTGATTGTCCTGAGAGAAATGACCTTCTGCTGAATCTTTTAAAGTTACAAACATCCGAGATGTAGAAGTCTAAATGACCCAAGTAAACTTTTACATTTCAGATTGCATATTCTAGTAGATGCATGACTGAGTTCACAAATATAATAAATGTGTATTTGTCAGAAAAGTGCTTAGATTGAATTCATCAAATGAGTAAAATGTGCTGCTGACAATCTGTGTTAAACGAGTTTCTACATTGTAAATGCTTCACTTTAGTTTTAATGTCTCGTATGAAGAAATACAGATTAGTACATCATCTCTGTTTTTAATTCATCATTGTCTCTGTATTAATATTCAGTCTCCACAGGGAACCGAGTGAATGAATCAGCGACTGTAGTGATGCCGCTGTTGAATGGAGAGGATGTGGATGAAGTGAATGAGGAGGAGGGGATGAGTTCACTTTAATAACATAAGACCCGCCCACCAGTGTCAATCACTCTGACATCATCAACATTTCAGCTCCAGCTACAACAACAAAACATTTTTAATTTGAAAGATGCTATTTGTTATTACTCTGACTCTACCAACAAATCTAAATAATATATTTTCATCTTTTTTTTTATTTTGTTTGGCAAATTTTTTATCCATAAACAAGTATAATTAATTATAATTTGCACTTACAAATTGCATAAATAGTATGAAATTAATGTTTTAAATATAAAATTTAGAACACAGAAATATGAAATGACAAAAAAATAGAATGATACTTCTAAAAATGATACTAAAATTACCAGTAGGTGGCAGCAAACCACTACCTTAATGACTGAGTCAGTCATTTATTCAATCAATTCATTCAAAACTGCTGATTCATTCATGAAGGATGTAAGAAACTGTTTTTATAAAAGGGTCAGTGAATCACTGATTCAAGGCGTTCAAAAAAAGGTAAATTCATTCAGTAATGAAACACTGCTGAGTGCAGAGATGCACAACATGGCTTTGTTTAGAACCATTTTCACGAAATAGAGCAAAAAGACAATATTTTCTCTACGATTTAAAATCACTTAATATTAACTCCTTGTTTATTGAATTTTTATTGAATTTTGTTGCCCTGACACCAAGTAAACTCTGCCATAGACCATGCTAAATGCTAACCAGTCTGTTCATATAATCGTTCTAAATGTGTATGTGTTTCCTAGAAAGTCTGCTCAAATAATAGGCGTACCATGATAAAATTTTTTTTTTAAAAATCTATATTTGTTTCTAGACAGAAACAATAATCTCATTTTGACAGATGGTGAGATCGGTATTATGAATTTATAGGCTACAGTAAGTTAAAGATACCTGAAGCAGCTGCATTTTGCTATTTAAAGGGTTAGTTCACCCAAAAATGAAATTCTGTCATTAATTACTCACCCTCATGTTGTTTCAAACCCTTATGACCTTCATTCATCTTTGGAACACAAATTAAGATATTTTTGATGAAATCCAAGAACTTCCCAGGCCCAGAAACGTAGCAAGGACATCGGTAAAATAGTCCATGTGATATCAGTGATTCAACCGTAATGTTATGAAGCTATACGAGAATACTTTTTAAGCGCAAAGAAAACAAAAATAACTTTATTCAACAATTCTTCTCCTCCTCATACTGTCTGCAGCGGATGCGCATGCTGACGCGTGTGTGTTTAACGTAAGCAGCACCATGCACATGCGTTGTTTACATCATATAGATTATTATCAGAAAAAAACTACTGTACAATAATATAATACAAATTTTATTTCTATAGCACATTTAAAACAACTGCCGTTGACCAAAGTGCTTTCCAGCATCATTACATACAATCATACATACAAAACAAAACATTAAAAATTTAAAACCTGATCAAAAATTTATAACCTCAGTTTTCCTCAGTATTTCATGTTAGCTGGCTGTTTTATGTTACATTATGTCTGTTAATGAATTTAGGGACCGTCTCTAAAGTTACACACGACATTGGTGTACACGTTTCTAACTGAAATAGCATTTGAAGAGCATTACCTTACTTGCAGTAAAGAGGCAGTGTAGAAAAGTTATTAGGCTTCTTTGTGTTCAACTAAGTTAGTTAACTTCGGCTAACTGACATTAACTTACCAGCTGATGTTATCATCGTTACAATGGCATTCACAAGAAGAAGATCCAAAATACATCTCCGACATTGCAGACGACATCTAGACTAGAAACTTGAAAATAACAAACAAAAGAAGTACTTGAAAATACTGTTTAAAATCTGCACTGAAACAGTGGTGTTGCCTAACGCACTTTACCTCAATATTTCACGTTAGTTCGCTGTTAAGGTTTATGACTCGCCAGATTAGTTAACTTGCATTACAGGACAATAGAACGTATAAACGTGTTTATCGGTTTAACTAAGGTTTATTTCGACTAGTATAGGTAACCTTAACTTACTCACCAGTCGACGTTATCAGCGTTATGGCGGCATTCCGGCCGTCAGTCAGAAAAAAAGCCTCCAACCACCGATCTATAATAGAGAACATTATAATTAGATCAGTGGCTCCAACTCCCGACATGAAAATGACACAATGAATAATGTTAGTTAACTGTTAACAAGTGAAAACATCTTAAAATATCTCAGTTTTCCATAAAACAGAAATAATATACTAACCTTTTTGTCGAGTTAACGCCGGTACAACATTTCTCTTTTGTCCTTTTACCTCCACTTCCACCAAGCAGTGAAAAAAGAAAACGGTGGTTCTTCCTTGTCATTGGTCAGTTTTTCGCGGGCAAGTTCACTACTGTAAATTTACAGTAGTTTACTGTAAATGGACTTAGAAATACCATAATGACCGTATATTTTCCCATAATCATTTGCTGTTTACAGTAAAATACTGTACACACATTTTACAGTATCTTACTGTACATATTACAGTAAAATACTGTTCAAATTACAGAAATCGTTTACAGTGTATGTATACAGTTATTCTTATGTCTTCTTTTCTTTGATCATTTTCATCATTTTTTTTTAATTTAAAAAAATCTATTTGATCTAAGGGAAAAAAAAAAATTCTGCTTTTATGAGCCTCTAGAATCCGTCCAGTGAAAGTGAGAAATGTTAAACTTGCATGTAAAAAGCTTCCTTGGATTCAGCTTGACCAAGAAACATGTTTATCAAACACTTTCATGTCATTTTAATAATGTTACACTTCATACCTGTTACTTTATTAACATAATGCTAGTTTGACTCTCACAGCTTTGATTTTGTGTGATTGTAGACAGTGAGTGTCAGAACATGTCATATATGCTTTTAATAAGACATTTTACCACAGCAGTGTTTCTCTAACCATTGTATTCACTGTTTTTAATGTAATTAACACCAGTTCCAGATTAATGTTCATGTTCAGCATCGATTACAATCTGTTTCCAAAGCTCTGTATATTCAAGCTGAAGCACTTGAAATGAGCTTTATTGTACTTGTAGCAAAAAACATGAAAAAAAAAAAAAAAAACAGCTTTGTTCAGTTCTAGTAGTGATGTGATATCGCATCCGTTGTGCTTTGTGTTGTTTCTATTAAATTTGACAACAGCATCTGCTTCTTGAATAATGTTCATGTTGGATATTTTATATATCGCTGATCTTAATGTTGGATAATTTCTGTCATCTAGTGGACAATGTAGCATATTAGCTCAAAAAGGGAATTGTATATAAATAATTACAATTAATTATGATTAATTACAATTATTTATATCGGCTGACAGTAATAACTGTCGCAGAGTTAAATTGCCATCAGCTGATCTGTTCGTCCAGCGAACATTCAGTGTAAATTCATATCAACTCTAAGAAAGGATATTTCCGTGGCCACAGAAAATATCTTCCTATTAATGCATTAGAGCATGTAGCAAGGGTCAAAATCGTAAAGGGACAATAATATGCAAGGCAGAATCAGAAACTCATGTAATTTGTGCACAAGGGTTTTATTAACTAAACGCTAACACACATATCTAATCTAAACAAACAACGAATAACATACACTCAAACATACAATCGCTCATACATGGGGAAAGGGCTAAGGAGAGTTGATGGACGAAACCATCAGGAAAACCAGAGAATGCAGTTATGGAAAAAGTCATTTAACCACCTGAGTAAAACCATCAGAGCCGTTTATAATGGGGTCTATAACTTATACTAAACCTCTGTTTCGTTTAGTTAAATGTACTATATTTGCACTTCCTTTTGTCGTGACGGAATGCGGTCTCGGATGAAAAGTCTTGATGGCTTCAGGGTTTTTGGACTCGCGATCACGTTCTTCCGGGTTGAAAAGTGATGAATTCCAAAGATGTTCTGAGGTAGAAATGTAGAAATCTGCTGAGGTCCGAGGAGCTTTGATTGAATGGAAAGACAAGGCCATCAGCCTGGCACGATAACTTAAGGGTCCAGAAGAGTTCCAGCTCACATCTTGCTCATCCTCTTAGGGTCTAACAGAACCTAGACTGGGTCTTTGTGGTCAAGAGTCATCCCCCACGGCTCTATGTTTGGGGCCCGCCGGGCGCGCCCGCATCGGTTCGGGCCCTCCGTCAGAAGATAGCAGAAGAGCTTTTCCTTGCAGCAGAAGTTTTTGCAGAAGAGGTTTTCAGAAGAAGAGGGCCGGACCTGTGTGTGTGAGACCTTTATCTGGTATAGAGGTCACACCTCTGGGGAGTCAAAGAGCCAATTAGGCTCCAGTCTCTTTGGAGGGAAGGTTTTACGACTCTTTGTCTCTGAGCATGGCATGGGGTTGGATTAATAGGGTATACAAAAACTATTAAAGATTCTTAGAACACTTATATGTTGCACAGGTAGCAACATATAATATATACTCTCAATTAGATCATCCGAAGACGAATTGATAGAGATCAAACATGATATAAGTGTGGTAATATTAACTAGTGATCTATCATAAACATGCATAAAACAGGATACAGTACAAAAAGACAATATACACGAACAGTAACAAAATACACAATGACCTGGGGATATGTGTGTTCATTCAAAGAAAGGTTTTTCAATGAATTAACTAGAGAAGAGGCAATTTTTATGTGCATTACATGTCTTTCCTATGGAAAGTGTAGTGAGAAAGAGAGCTCTCTGCATGCCAATAGGTCGTAAAGCTTATCTGGCCTGTGCAAAAATCTCCTGGTTGCCATGGTAGCCAGGGGCCTGGACTTGTTCACAGACATACAGGCACCCAGAATGTGTGTTGGGTGAGGGGTCTGTGGTTAGTTGTTAATCTAATAACTTATTTGATTTGTTAAATCTGATGAACAAATGTGTGTCTGATTGGTCCAAATGCTACAACAAACTCTGATGCAGATTTTGCTTCCTAACAGCTGTTTTTAAATGCAACACATAAACAATGTGCCTAAATATACATTTGTATGTACTAAATATAATAAAAAGACAAATTGTGTGAAATGTGTTGCTGCATACTGTATGTTCTATGACAAAATCAAATCTACAGAGTAAACTGAATATGACCACAAACAGTTTCACTGAATGAAACAGTGCTTAATAATAATAATAATAATAATAATAATAATAATAATAACAACAATAATAATAATAATAATGTTTTGTGGTCGATTGATATGACATTTTTTTTTATTACTTTAGAGTTTAAGGTATTTTTTATTTATTTTTTTAAAGTACCATCAGACTCGAGTGTTGCCATGAAAAGACTTTTTAAATGCACTTCATCTTTTTCAGCACACGATGGCAGTAGAAAATAGAAAGGTGAAATGTTAGTAAATGGGAAATAATCCCTGTTTTACATTGTAAATGTGTAAAATGTGCAATAAAAATATCTATGGGGGGGGGTAATAACACTTTCATATTTTTAAACGTTTGCTGCATGGATTAAAAATAACTTTTATAAAACTGCATTTTTGAGGGACAAAAAAAAAAAGGTAGGCTAAGGCCAAGTCACATTTTATTATTACATTCATGAATAGCCAAATGTAAAATGCTGGTAAATAAAGCTAAATGTTTACTTACATTATAAAAACAGATAAACATTTCTAAAAGCTTTTTTAGTTTTTCTCACTTGATAACAAATCCTTTAAATTTAACGGTATTCAGAAAACTAATGAAAAATAGTAGGCTATAAATTAAACTAATCCTTTAAATTTTAAGGTATTCAGGACAGAGCAATAGAAATATCAGAAAATATACGCAGCTATACAATTAAAGGACAAAGTTTCACATATGCCATTATAATTTGTGTTTTATTTTTTAATTGTATACAATTATAAAATAAAACGAAAATTATAATAGGGCCTGTTTTAGGCTTTTCCATTTTTTTTTATATTTTAGACGGTGATGAAAAAAAATGTCTCGCCATCTCCTTTAGGATTACATAATGAAAGGGTTTTTGCTTTCAATTTGAATTATTTCGTTTTAAAATGGTAATTTAAAGCTTTCTATAGATATACTTATTATATCTGTGGGGGGGGATTCCCTATATTTGGAATCATATTACAGCAAACAATTTTGGGTGAAATGCGCAGTTTGTCCTGTAAAGTAAACTATACAGTATGTACATAAGAAGAAAAAAATCACCAGCTGCTAAATTCAAATCTGCGTTTGCTGGCTGGCACAGAGACAGAGGTACGAACGTTTTTAAAGCACTGCGCATTATAACCAATCACATACGATTCTGTTGAGCTCATGAATAGGTGTTCAGATGAGTCATCGCTGAAACACGCTGTTTCGTCGCCGCGAGCGCTGGCTAATAGAACTCTCTGACTAATTCTCTCATCAGAAACAACAAAGTGAAGAAGTACGAATGTAGGTAAGATATTAATTTCACAGTGTAAACAGCTTTAGAGATTATTATGACAGTTTTTGAGAGTACCTGAACTCGCTGGACTGAAGTGAAAATGTTCTTTGATATTGTATTGTATAATCGCCCATTATAGACCAAATAACAATCTATAAAGGTGCAAAATGCATTTGCTTACACATATTTGAGAATCGAGATATTTCATGATATATTTCAGGGATATATCGAATAAAAAATAAATAAATAAATAAATAAATAAATAAATAAATAAAACTGCTGAAAAAAAAAAAAACAATAGACACCATTACAAAATTAGTAATGCTTTTACTGGTTATAATGGGACTTGTATTGGTTTTACTGGAAACTGTAATGGAACCTGTTGGTCTCTACTGGTAAATGGTTGCCTTCTATTGGTGGCTTGTTAAAACCAATAAATCCTAATGGAATATGTCCTAAAACGCACTACAGAAAACCATTTTTTAATGGTCAAATGTCGATGGTTTGTAATGGTATTTGTAGTGTAAACCATTAAAATTTTCTGTGATGGTTTTATTGTTTTTTTTTTTTGTTTTGTTTTGTTTTTTTTTCAGTAGGGACATAAGCCCATATCAGTTATACAGTGGTATTGTGGCTGCTGTGTGTGTGCATGAGAGCCGCCACCCCCCCCTTTACTCGTGCCCCCTCAAAAATAATGAGTGCATGATGCCCCTGACACTACAATACAAAATTATTTGTTAAATAAATGAAACGTGATGAAATATTTAATTTAGTTGAAGTTGTTATAGATTACTTCCAGAGACTGCAGTGATACATGACATGGTGAAAAATGGCTGAATGAATAATACTTAAAGTAGGTTAAGATGAATTTAAAAATTGTGTCCCCTAAAAGCACAAGTGGCCCCTGTCTTATATGTATTTATCTTACCATAATGAGCAAAAATTACAGTGTAGGCCTATTTTAAGTTGTTTCTACTGTAAGAAAAAAATGCAAGTGATCGTGATCACCTCCATGTCCTGCAGAGTGCGCTTCAGCTTACACTCTCCACACAAACTGTTGGATATGCGTCTAACAGTGCACATTTATATAGGTTAAACATTTAAACTAACATTGGGATATGCCTGAACTGTTTTATATCTAAAGATTTTATTTTAGGCAAGTCGTGATGATTTGATACGGCTAAATTAATCAAACACAGGCTATGATTAACTCACTGCCGCTGGCTGCTTGGTCCTTGCTTAAAAAAATGCATTTAACGAACAAAAAATGCTCCAATCGTTTTTTTTTTAAATTAACTTTACACTCTAAAAAAAATGGTGCACCTATACAGCACCTTTGACAAATGGTGCTAGGTGCCATATAGCACTGTATTTCTTCAACAAAAATGGTGCTAAACAGCACCAACAGTGGTACTTTGGCTTGTAAAGAACCTTTAAAGGAGCTTAACAGGTTCTTTGTACGGCAGTGGTGCTATATAGCACCTTAATCACCCCAAAGAACCACTGAAGAACCATACAGGAGCTTAACAGGTTCTGCATATGGTAGCGGTGCCAAAGAACCGGTGAAGAACCAAGATTTGGTGCTATACTGCACCAAAAATGGTTCCCCTATGATTACGAGCCAAAGAACCACTTTTAGTGCTATACAGCACCACTTCATCTTTTTAGCAACAAATGGCGAGAATAGACCCCACATGTATCTACTTTTGTATTAAAGGCGTCATTATTTTTGTAAATTGTGGAAACTGTTTCTCTATAAATAATGTAACACTGTAATGATAAAACCTAAAAATAAATAAGAGTGAATCTTTTCAGTAAACAGATTTTTATCAAATGAGATGATTAAAAAAAATACATACCAAAGTTTTTATTTACTAAACTCATACCTGCAAATTTGAATTACACAAAAGCCGTTTGACCAAAAAAGACAGTCACCTATTGACATTTTGTCTCAATACAAAAAGCACAGAACATAAAACATAAAATCTGTGTGTTTTGCGGTATTTTATATTCAAAAACAAATGCATATTTATGCCAAAACATTCTCTACACAAGAAAGTGAACACAGTTGCTTCTATATCTCCAATTTTAGGTTTATGAGTTTCATATAAGCAGGGAATAGAAAACAAGGCCTTTAACAATATACACAATTCACACATACATTCAATAATAGACACAGTCATAAGCACAAAATGTTTGTGTTCAAATATGATTAAACCACATTTCTTTCCAGATCTACAGTAACTCTGACCACAGCAGGTTTCATTTTGACTCACAGTGCATTTAGTAGATTAACCTTCATTCTTATTGCATGAAAAAGAAAAATCCTTGTAAGATTAGTTGAATGGAATAAAAATCATAATATAAAATTAATACAAATATTTTAAAATAATATATATATATATATATATATATATATATATATATATATATATATATATATATATATATATATAGTGGGTACGGAAAGTATTCAGACCACCTTAAATTTTTCACTCTGTTATATTGCAGCCATTTGCTAAAATCATTTAAGTTCATTTTTTTTTTCCTCAATGTACACACAGCACCCCATATTGACAGAAAAACACAGAATTGTTGACATTTTTGCAGATTTATTAAAAAAGAAAAACTGAAATATCACATGGTCCTAAGTATTCAGACCCTTTGCTCAGTATTTAGTAGAAGCACCTTTTGATCTAATACAGCTATGAGTCTTTTTGGGAAAGATGCAACAAGTTTTTCACACCTGGATTTGGGGATCCTCTGCCATTCCTCCTTGCAGATCCTCTCCAGTTCTGTCAGGTTGGATGGTAAACGTTGGTGGACAGCCATTTTTAGGTCTCTCCAGAGATGCTCAATTGGGTTTAAATCAGGGCTCTGGCTGGGCCATTCAAGAACAGTCATGGAGTTGTTGTGAAGCCACTCCTTCGTTATTTTAGCTGTGTGCTTAGGGTCATTGTCTTGTTGGAAGGTAAACCTTCGGCCCAGTCTGAGGTCCTGAGCACTCTGGAGAAGGTTTTCATCCAGGACATCCCTGTACTTGGCCGCATTCATCTTTCCCTCGATTGCAACCAGTCGTCCTGTCCCTGCAGCTGAAAAACACCCCCACAGCATGATGCTGCCACCACCATGCTTCACTGCTGGGACTGTATTGGACAGGTGATGAGCAGTGCCTGGTTTTCTCCACACATACCGCTTAGAATTAAGGCCAAAAAGTTCTATCTTGGTCTCATCAGACCAGAGAATCTTATTTCTCACCATCTTGGAGTCCTTCGGGTGTTTTTTAGCAAACTCCATGCGGGCTTTCATGTGTCTTGCACTGAGGAGAGGCTTCCGTCGGGCCACTCTGCCATAAAGCCCCGACTGGTGGAGGGCTGCAGTGATGGTTGACTTTCTACAACTTTCTCCCATCTCCCGACTGCATCTCTGGAGCTCAGCCACAGTGATCTTTGGGTTCTTCTTTACCTCTCTCACCAAGGCTCTTCTCCCCCGATAGCTCAGTTTGGCCGGACAGCCAGCTCTAGGAAGGGTTCTGGTCGTCCCAAACGTCTTCCATTTAAGGATTATGGAGGCCACTGTGCTCTTAGGAACTTAAGTGCAGCAGAAATTTTTTTGTAACCTTGGCCAGATCTGTGCCTTGCCACAATTCTGTCTCTGAGCTCTTCAGGCAGATCCTTTGACCTCATGATTCTCATTTGCTCTGACATGCACTGTGAGCTGTAAGGTCTTATATAGACAGGTGTGTGGCTTTCCTAATCAAGTCCAATCAGTATAATCAAACACAGCTGGACTCAAGTGAAGGTGTAGAACCATCTCAAGGATGATCAGAAGAAATGGACAGCACCTGAGTTAAATAGAGGGTCTGAATACTTTCCGTACCCACTGTGTGTATGTATATATATATATATATATATATATATATATATATATATATATTTTTTTTTTTTTTTTTTTTTTGAGATATCATTCAATGCAAAGGCTTTATGCCTAAGAGAAAACATTATGCCTAACGAAGATTTTGTCCTTCTGACTCATTCAAAAACTGACTGATCATCTCCTTTTGAAGCTTCACTTCTCTAATATTGCTAATGAACCTGAATCACACATGATCAGTCACAGCAAAAACATCTGTTCCTGTAGACAGTGAGACAGGTCATTGTGTGAACTTAAAAGTTGTCTGCATATACAATAGCTGAAAAATAATCAGACTGAATGTAAAATGAAGAAATGCAGTACTGTTTTGTTACCATAATTGTCAAAGATACGTATTTGGGAGTGTTGAATAACTCTTGAAGATCAAATTATTGTCACAGTTTCATTCTGAGAGTTGGTGGGGTTTTTTTCTGCCTGTCATGTTCAGTCTGACAAACTATTTAAAAAAATTCAGATACACCCACCATTTGAACTACTACAGGAACATCATCCCTACTGTGTGTTCAGATCTATTAGCTATAAAATATTTATTTACACAAATTCTATACTTTTAAATGAGCCATTAAGCTGTAAGTTCCTTACTTTTCTAAATACAAAGCTATGCAATTTCCCTCCAAAACAGTCAAATGTCTGCAAAATGAAAGCAATACACGACCAATGCTTCCCTTTTGACCTGATGATTATTTACATGATTAGAAAATGTATTTAAAGTAGTAGTGCGCACAAAATAAAACAGGAAATTATGTCAATGTCAAAATAAACAAAAATGCAAATAGCTTTTACGTTTTGCTTGCAAGAGAAGAAAAGCGTATTCTGTCCTCCCCGGTCAAACTCGTCTGGATATGACGTCATAAACCAGCACAGCAACAGCAGCCACGCCCACCAGGGCAGAGAGAGCCAATCGGATCACAGCTTCAGTAAACCCATAATAGTGGACATAGTCTAAGGATTGAGAGGAAAATAGCATGTAAATTCTTTTAAGACTTAATCAGTACTAAACTAGGTTTTAACAAGGTAAATGTACAGCTGTTAGTTCTCTTCTGAGCGTTTCATCCCGTTCCCACACAGTTTGACTGCGGCAAGGAAGGCGGGAAAATGCGTGAGTGAATCCCTTAAATTGTATTATACCACGGTCTGCCTGAATTATCGATTCTGATTGGCTGGTAGGTATGCATTAAAACTAGGGGTGCCAACGTTAACGCGTTAACGCATGCGATTAATCTAAAAAATTTAACGCGTTAATATTTTTTTAACGCAAATTAATCGTTTGATAAGGTTTGACCCCAACTTCCCGCCTTCATCGCAGCGCGGAAGGTTATCTATCATTGTGTGATGAGGGCACAGCGAGCCAGTGTTGCCAGGGTAACGGCACAAGTGGGCTATTTTGAAAATACTGTCGCGGGAAAAATAACAGAGCTGCGGGTTGCGGTTTTTTGGCCTATTTTTCTAATGTACCGCGGCCGCCCAAAGTGTATATAGACAAATAAAAATTAAAATAGATCCTTTTACTAATGTGTATTGTACTTGGAATGTATTCCTGGCAACTTAAGAACGGAGAGGCGGCTGTAAACATCACAAACAACGTGAGTTTCAGCCAGAGCACATGTTAAGGGTTTTACACAGCAGAAATAAACATGACAACAGCCACTATAGATTATATAAGATAATAAACACACGATTACGATAGGATATGGTTTGTATGTGATTTTTTTAGATGAATGTGTACATCTATGCTAATTTGTGCAGCAATATAAAAGGCTATAAATAGCATATTTTAACAACAGTAAACGACCAAATTCTACATGTGATCGTAAAAGGAAGTTATTACAAACACTCGATGGTGGTTTAAAGTGAGTTCTGAGTAAAAGTGTACTATTAATCTCATAAATCGTCTTATGAAGTATGATGCTAATATTAGCCCTAATGCAGCTGCAAAACAGGTCCAACTCTTCTTAATGCATTTTGTCATAATACTTCACATAAGGTCGCAAGAAAATGTTTTGTTGTATTTATTTAGAAATACTTTTGATAATAGTTGGGTAAATGTATACTGGGATTGAAGCGATGTGGCTTAGTAAACGTTTTATTGTCAGTATAAAGACTGATAATGGCTGAATAAAAACAAAAGAATAATGATAAAAGAATAATGAGGATTATGTCTCATACCTGGCGGAAGTGTGAAAGGTTCTGTTTCCTTAAACTAGTTTGTCATGCATTTCTTTATTTCAATACATTTACAGGTAAATCCTAGTATTTTAAATTTGCGATTAATCATGATTAATCACCGTCCAGGACTGTGATTAACGCGATTAATTTTTTTAATCGATTGACTGCACTAATTAAAACTCTTTAATGCACATGTTAGTTTCAAGTCAGTTTAATCAGCGCTCAATATTAATGCGCTGCTTTAACTGATGCACACAAACCCACACACATCAGTAGCACACAAACACACATACACACAGAGAGAGAGCGAGAGAGGGAGAGACAGAGTTGGAGATTGCAGATTGCGTTGCGCAAACACATACAAAGTTGTCAACGCTTCCCCGTGGCTTTTTATTAATAAAATAGTCTAGATAGTAGATCGCTCTGTTATATTCCTCAGCAACGAGATGGTAAAATCGCTGTTTTTGCAGTAACACAGCTTCATTGTTTGTAGAGAGACGCGCAGACAAAGATAATGCAAAGGCAACTGTCATCACATCTCTCTCTCGAGATCGATAATTAATTCAAATAAATGGTATAATTCATTCAAATAAATGTAATCTTACCGGACTATTTCATCTCGGTGTCTGATTTGAAACAGGCAGAATACTAGTGCTCAAGAGCTCTAACTGATGAAACTAACCGTCATTTTTACCCTTCCATTCAAATATTATGCTGCGAATATCATTAACAGCTTTAACTTGTGAATGCTGGCAAATGACCATTTTATAAGCGGGACAATGCATGGCTAGCTGTGCATTAAACACTCCACTTCGCGTCGGGTGGTGCTTGGCCTCCACGCGGTGCAGTAGAATTACCAATAGAATAGAACAACTAGCCATGCACTATCCCTTATGTTCAGAATGTGTACAGAATACAAATCACAATCAAAATCACGATGGTTATTCGGTGGTAGGCTAATAACCATTTTTTGGTTATTACTAAATGCTAGTAACGCTACAGAAGCGTTTTTGGACTCGTTTTTTAAAGCACAACAGTACAGAATGAGATTAAAACACCAGAAAAAAGGATTGACAATCGTATTTAAAGGGTTCACCCCAAATGAAAATTCTTTCATCATATCATTTCTCTCACCATCTGAATGTATTTGACAGAGTTGACTGATGTCCAGATGTTTGGTCTGGTTGCTGATGGGATTGTTGAGCACACAGCTGTAGGTGTTTTTATCCTGATATTCCACCTCCAGAGGTAGAGAGAGACTGATGCTGAGATCAGACACACTGATGCTGGACAATAAACTGTTTCCTTTGAACCAGGAGAGAGTCACATCACTCACATTCACCACTGAACACAGCAGCACACATCTGGAGACTGATGATGAAGGATTTTGTGGACAGTATCTGGTGATAACAGGAACAGGGAGATGAGCTGAAGAACACAAGAAAAACGTATTAGTAAACTTAGTAAAATTAGTAAAATAAATAAATAAATAAATAAAAATTTATTGGAGAAACAAGATACAGTATTGGGTAGTTCCCATATTTAAAAGACTATTTGCCTGAAGACAGAAGTGATGACTTTTGTATTCCTCAGCTTCCTCATCGAAAGCATTTTATTTATGTTACATAGTGGTTTAAATCTAGTAAAAGCTTTTTAGTTGAATTGTTCATTCTGGGCTGAGAATTAAAAGATGACGAAAAGCCTGACCAACATGGAAAGCAACCAACCACAATTGGTTTTGTTTTTAAATGACATTTATGAATGTAGATTATACAACAATAACAAACCAAGTGGAAACTTTGACATAGACAGCATGTCAAGGATGAGGAAATGTTCAAAGTAGCACACCATAATTTGAAATACAACATCATATTTAAGAAAACAAGTGTTAATCTTGTATTTATTAATTTATTTTTCATTTTATTCAAAGCAGCTTTACAGAAAATGGTCTTAATGCCCAAGCAGTGGCCCAACTTACCCCCATATTACCTCATATCCTCAATTACTATTATGTTATAAAGTGTATTCATGGTAATTTTATAATACTATATTTAAAATAAGAATATGAAAAGAGACAGAAATATGCATATAATTATCTGCTTACCATAGATTTTAACAATGAAATCCTTGCTTGAGACCTTATTTTCATTAACGATTTCTACTTTATAAAGTCCATTGTGTTCTGTGCTGATGTTTGTGATGGTCAGAGATCCAGTCTGAGAGTCCAGCTTGAGTCTGTCTCTGAATCTCTCATCAGCACCATTGTGAAACGTCTCATTGTAGACTCTGTTGATTTTAGCGATGTGAGATTCTTGAGGTCCAAACGTCCACAGTATCACATTATCTCTCTGTAGTTCAGTAACATCCGTGTGTAGAGTGACAGAATCACCTTCCATCACTGATAGGGTCTGTGTTTCATCGATCTCAACACCAAACGCACCTGCGGATCAAATACATTCACAGCTGATGCTCCTTTACTTAAACTGTAGCTAAAATACATTTAGAACTTACCAGTTAGATATAATAAACACAGACAGGAAAAAACAAATGTTTGAAACATTTTGTTTAATAGCTCACAGACTGCTTGAATAACCCTCCACAAGTCTAAAACACCAAAGACTTATCTGAAACCGACTCTGAACCTGTTTCTAGTTGACAGAGGTGCAGTTCCTTGTTTAGCGGCGAAGTCATGTAGAGCAGCAACTGTACAGTCAGTATTTGTGTCTGACTGTGTAAATCATCTTACCATTATATCACTGCTCATAAAAACAATGGCCCTTATTGGTGTCAAATGCATTTTTTCGGTCGGCTTATAAGTTTTTTGAAACATGTTCATATACATTTAATGTCAAATGTAGAAATACTGGATTTAAAATGTATACCTTTCAAAGTTCCACCAAGTCGCCCCATAACAACATATTGATTAAAATAGTCTATGTGTAGAACTTAGACTGGTATTCTAAAATAATATGTTTATTATATATATAATATAGACAATACATGGGTGAAAACACCCACTGAAGTCCTATTTGTTTTGTTCATTTTTATTAATATAAATTAACTGACCGAATAGGCTATATATTATTATAAGTTCATATGATTATATATTCAAAGCTCAAAGTAAAACTTGAATCTTTGTCTCTAAAGTCTATTCCTGTGTCTGGTAAACATGAGTTCAGTGGCAAATGGTTTTGCCTTTCAGTAGGATATCATATAGCCAAGTACAAGCAAGAATACTAGTTCATACTGTTTGGCTACCACCAGCAATTCATTCAGCTCATATTTGAGTTTTTTTGTTTGTTTTTATTTTTATTTTTATTTATTTATTTATTTTTTGAGTTGAGTTGAGCAAATATTGCAGGCTACTATTTGAACTTTTAATATATTTATTTTAAACAGTTTAAAAAAAAAAAAAAACCTAAATGATATTTACGAGCCAGCTTTTGTTGCTTTATGATTTCATAACCAACATCTTGCCGTACAATTGCTTTCTATAAAAGGTGCCACCCATGACTGCGGTGGTTTTGACCGTCACAGACTCTCAGTTTTGGGTGCGACACAACGAGAACGCGACGGTAACTCTACTGATCGATCAGCTCATCAGCTCATGGTTATGAGCTTGAGCTCTTCAGTACAGCAATATGAAGAAACTGGTACTGCTCTTTTCCTTCGCATTATTTGTGGACGGTAAGTCCATTTCGGTAGCCTACTTTCGGTTTCACATCTCGTGCATGAATGGCAGAAAAATAAATAAATAAACTGCGTCTCAATCACTAACACTTGGTTAATACTAGCGTGTTGATGAGTGTAGGAAATGAATTATTATGCAAAATTTCGCATTTACAACAGAAACATTAACAAAATCAGTGTTGGAATCTGGGGGCGGGTTTGTGTGTTAATGTCGTCGCGTGGGCTTTTGGCTGTCCCACGTGACAGTGTTGCCAACTAATTTTCAGGGGAAGTTGCTAAAGGAAGGTTGATTTTTGCGAGGTCATTGTGCGATGACGTCATTGCGTAATTACGATGCAAAACTGCATCAAATCTCAGCAAAAATACATATTTTATATTATGTTGATTGCCTCTTGTTCTGCGGGTATCTGATTTCTGCCCTGTGCTTTCTGGCTGATTTGGCTGAACGCCTGATGACGAAATTACGTCAACTTTCACGTGGCAGTGTTGCCAACTTAGCAATTTTGTTGCTAAATTTAGCAACTTTTCACACTACCCTAGCAACTTTTTTTTTCCAAGAGCACCTAGCAACAAATTTAGCTATTTTTAAAATTTATTTGGCAACTTTTAGCAACTTTTGATAAGTGATTTAAACGATAAAAAGGCAAATAATTTCCATCTAAATTACACAAAATGAGAAAACCAAAGATGCCTAGCCGTACACACATCACATGAATTAAGTTAGCTGCTATTTGCAATTGTTCAATTTAATAGTAATAATAATAATAGAATAATTGTTCATTTATGATACACCTTAGCGTGTACCTGTGATTGTTGATCAGTTAGTACACTGTAAAAAAATTTAAAAAAAAAATTAAATATCTAGAAAAATAGTACTAGTAATTTTTCAGGACATTATGTGTTATCCATTATCTATTGTAACCCTGTAACCTGAAAACACAAAATACAATGCGCAATTTAAAATGTAGGTAAAAAAACAAAAAACAAAACAAACAAAAAAAAAAAAAACATGAAAAATCAATACAGAAAATTCCTTCACATTAACATAGTAGCTTGTGTCCTACTTTTACAGACTTTTCTTAGAGTGTAGCACACTAACTACTAATACACTGCTTAAAACTATAACTGTTCAGAATGTGTAGTTTTACTGGTTTACTAGCTAATAAAAAAAAAAGACTTAAATTGTAATTGTTCAAAAATGTGTAAGTGTTCAATAATTCAATGTTGTATTTAAAAATACATTTAAATTTTAATATTATATTACGTTATATTATTTCACAAACAAATCTAAATGAACATATAATAAACTCATTTTGAAAACCATATAGGCATTAAGGAGCATTTGAACTTACAGTTTCTTAATGTACACAACAGCCTTGGCAAATTAGAAAATAGGCTAAATTGGTTCCGTTTCCTTAGGTTTTCAGTGCAAATATTTAACAAACATGGACAAAATCCACAAATGACAATATCTAGGTTCATTATATGATTCATTCTATAGTCTAGTATTCATAGTATTCTATAATAGTGGGCTGTACTATTAAGATAATTAACATAATCTTTACGGTTTGTATTGCATGTCTGCATCTGCAATACTTTACGTAGAGTTTACTGATTTAGAAAACTTTCAACTACTGTTTCTGTTAGTTTTTTCAGGTGTGTTTGGCGAGATGAAAAAGGTGTCAGTGAAAGAGGGAGATTCTCTCACTCTACACACAGATGTCACTGAAATACAGAGAATATTTCTGTTGATGTGGATGTATGGATCTCAAAACACTATTATCGCTAAAATCGATGGGAAAACTCAGGCAGTCTCGTTATATGATGTTGATGATGGGAGGTTTGAAGACAGACTGCAGTTGGACAATCAGACTGGATCTCTGAACATCAGGGACATCAGAACCAAACACTCTGGAGATTATCATCTGAAGATCATCAGCAACGAGACCTTCCTCCAGACATTCAGTGTTACTGTCCATGGTGAGAAGTAAATTTACATAATTCCTATTAAATTAAAGGTTAATCAATTATTATTATTATTATTATTTTACTTTATTTTTGTATTTTTAAATCCAGCTGCATAAATTTGTACTAATTTATTTTTCTGTCCCAAAATGCACTGTAAATCTTATAATAGCATGTGTTTGTTTTCCAGATGTGATTTTTGCAGGGTTAGAAAACAAGAAAGAAGGAGATTCTGTTTCTCTACACACTGGTGTTAGTGATTCACAGAAACATGATCTAATACGGTGGACATTTGGACCTATGAATCCAGACAGTCTTATAGCTGAAATCCAAACAAAGAAGCATGAGATCACACTGAATTCAGATGATATATACAGAGAAAGACTACATCTCGAAAATCAGACTGGATCTCTTACCATCAGAGACATCAGAACCACAGATGCTGGAGTTTATCAACTACAGATCTCCAACAGTAAAGAAACACTATACAAGAGATTCAACGTTTTTGTCTGTACGTACTTCATATTAAAAGAGTGATTTCCTCATACTGGAATCCCGCATGTGATTTAGACACTAATGACTGTCTCTCTTCAGCCGTTCCAGAACCAGGTCTGTCCACGGGTTATATTGTGCTGATTTGTGTCCTGCTGTTTGTGGTTGTAGCTCCGGGTGTGATTTACTATATGTTCAGATACTATAAACAGAAAGGTAAGTGTTGTCAATAGATAATGTAGCAAAAGCAAATAAAAGTTTAAGGGCCATATTACTTCCTAAACAGGGCAAATTAACTTGAGAGCACAGTTCCATAAAAGCACTGATGGGAGTGGAAAGTTCTGCGGTTGATCTATGCACATATTAACCCTTTATATGGTCATTCATATGTAAGCTGCTGTTATAATCCTTTTAGGAAATATAGCTGAAAAGTCTTTTTATGTTCTTCTATGTTAAAACATTTTATGTCTTCTCCATTCACTTGATGTTGAGACAGAAAAGAAGACCGTGTCAGTGATGGAGGGAAATTCTGTCACACTAAAAACCGGTGCAACTGAAATCCAGAGAGACAATGAAGTACTCTGGACATTTGGACCTCAAGATACAGTCATCGCTCAAATCCGCAAAAAGACTGGTAACATCTCATATGCTGATGATGAGCGATTCAGAGACAAACTCCAGCTGGACCATCAGACTGGAGATCTGACCGTCAGCGACATCAGGATCCCAATCTCTGGAGATTATCAGATGAAGATCACCGGCATCAGAACGACTAAGCTGAAGAGATTCAAAGTTATTGTACGAGGTGAGATTTTTTTAAAATATTTCAAATATCTTTTATTACAATATGCTTAATATATACTACAAATATTACTTTATTCTTTTTAAGCTTTGGGGGCTCTTTAGTGGATGTTAAATTGTTCATCTGCAGATTTACATGTAAACATTTTTATATTTCTGTTACATGAAGAGGACACACAAAAAATCACAGAGGGAGAACCTGTCCATCTGCAGACCGGTGTTACTGAACTACAGGAAGATGATCTGATACTGTGGACGTTTGAAGATGCCCTCATAGCCAAACATAATACAGAGAGCAGTGAGAACAGCATCTACAATGTTAATGACGAGAGATTCAGAGGCAGACTGGGGCTGGATGAACGAACTGGAGATCTAACCATCACGAACACTAAAAGCATTGACTCTGGAGTTTACGAACTACAGATCAAGAGCAGCGATGAAGTCTCCTACAAGAAATTCAATGTTCTTGTTTGCTGTGAGTAACTCAAAAAATGTTTTCAAACAATAATTAATAAGCCAGATTGTACCTGCACAATATAGCTAAAAATAAAAATGTAAATGGGTAAATTAACACAAAAGGAGCATTTAAAAAATCATATTTACTTAAAGGTACCAATATAAAAATATGAAAAAAAATGAAAATTATCCAAAAAGTGCATTCTTCCTACAAAAGTTGTGGTTGTTCCAAGAACAAAACGAGTTCTTTGAAGAACTAAGAAACACATTACACAGAACAAGCAGATTTGCCAATTTAGTGACTTTGTCGCTAGATTTAGCGACTTTTCAGACCCCTTTAGTGACTTTTTTCCTAAAAAGCACCTAGCGACAAATCTAGCGACTTTTTCGACAAACCTTATCTAGTTTTCAAGACATGCCGCTACTACTGCACAAGTGCATACAAATATGCAGTCTTAAAGTGCCGCGTTTCAGTCAATATTTCACATTCATCTCATTATCTGACAGCAGAAAGAGAAAAATAGATAAATAAACAGTTTTATTTTGAATCTGGCTATATTAAAATACAGCATGTGAGTGCAGAGAGTAGAAGAGAAGCAAACAAGTGTAAAAAGCTGACATTAGGCAGAATGTAAATATGACGCAATTGCGTCATTAATATATTAATTAGCGTATGATGTCATTTAGTGACATTTAGCACCTTTTCAAGCAGGCTTTAGCTACTTACCATTGAAAGTAGCTGACAACAGTGAGAACAAGTGGGAGAGGTATTAGTTTGCATTTACACTCCAAGACTTAATGCACAGATCTATTTTGATTGTTGACTCACAGTCACTGTTTTTTCGAACTCAATCCCAGTTTGCAGTGTGTATCTAGCAGCATAATGAAACTTCAAACTGCAAATTATCCAAAGAGCTCTTCTTTTATTATCACTTAAGCTGTCAATCAATCATTTCTTTTTAAGATCACTGAGTGAGTTCTGCACTCTTGCCAAAAAAAATATTATAATCTGTATTCAATATACTGTATCACTCAGCTGCACATTAACACTCCTATGTTGCACTGTGACTTTGTGCAGTGAACATGCTGAAACATACAGTGGGAGATTCTGTCACTCTACAAACTGATGTTAGTGAGCTGAAGAATGATGACAGGATACTGTGGAAGTTTAGCGATAAAGACATATTAATCGCCGAACTCAACCAAGCCACCAATCAGACCTTATTCTATGAAGGTCCTTATGGGAGATTCAGAGACCGACTGCAGTTAAACCAGCGAACTGGAGATCTGACCATCAGGAACATCAGCAGAGCTCATTCAGACGTTTATACACTTCAAATCACAAGTGGCAAAAAGAGCACATGCAAGAGATTCATGGTTATTGCCAATGGTGAGTAATGTGGTGCTGTAACAATTAAATATTCCCGATAATATTTAGTACTGTTTTAACTTCAATGTTTAAATGCACACACTTTGTAAAACTGATGTTAGCGAAATTTAATCACATTCAGACACTTCTGTTCATTGCACAAATTTTGCCCTCCCATTTACTCTGCTTTTCTCAATTATGCCAATAAAAGGTGGATTTTCATATTTCAGACCATGCATAGTCTAGAAATACTGTTAAGTGTCACTGATTTCTTTTTCTTCAGTCATTCATGTTTACTCTACATAATTAGTTCAACCAAACTGACAAAAATGTCATTGCAAACCTGTATAAATTATTTCTTATGGGAAGTACAAAAGATGATGTTTTGATGAATGCTAACACTTCTCTTTTCCATCACAATGGTTTTGTGCGAGGAAGTGAATGAATGAAATTAGCTTTTACTTGTGCTGTAATTTAGCTTCAGTGTTACTGTAGCAGTAAGATTCTCTGTTATAATGTTCATGTTTTTTCTCTTTTATGTGGTGCTGGGACAAAATAAAGAAAAGACTGTGTCAGGGACGGAGGGAGATTCAGTTACGCTGAACACTGATACTGAAATACAAGATGACCTTATATTGTGGATGTTTGGACCTGAAGACTGCCTAATTGCTAAAGGTGAAACAAAGGAAAAGATCTCTACATATGATGGTGCTGATGGGAGATTCCGAGGCAAACTGAATCTGAATTATGAGTCTGGATCTCTGACCATCACAAACACCAGAACTGAACACACTGGAGTTTATAAACTACAGATCATCTGCAGCCGAGAGACTAAATATAAGACATTCAGAGTTACAATCCGTGGTAAGTAACATGATGATCGAAGTTATGTGGCCTCTGTGTACAATTGATGTGATCTGAAATGAAGAGTTTGCAGTAAAGTAAATTAAATTGCATATATATTCAGTTCCAATTGGTGGCATTAATGGCGCAGAAATGAAATATTTCAGCTTTATATTAATTTTTGCTGGACTTTTATTTTTAGTGCAATTAGAAATGTTTCGCTGTGTCCAAATTTTTATAATGTCTGAGTAGGCAATACTGTACGTTTGATGAAAAAGGTTATTTTAATAGTATAAACACTATTGTATGAATATAATCCAGACATACATTCATCATATTGCCATCGTTACCAGCTTTAGTTGCGTTGCTTCACTGCCGTTCATAACTCCTCTCCCATTTCAAACACTGTGTCATCTGTGTTGCTTATCTTTTCATTTTACCATTTAATGTAGCTCTGACACTTTTTTTTTAATCTTCCATGATTTCTTTGTTTTCTTGCAGAGAGTGAAATAAATAAAGACTTTGGGCCTGAGCAAGAAGGTTTCCCCTTAATACAAACATGAAACTCACAACAGAAATAGTAACTGTGAATAACTGTGAACAGTTACTGAGAATAATGTGTGTGTGTGTGTGTGTACCTGTTTTTTAATTCAGGTGGGGACTTAAACCTGAATACACACAGACTCATGGGGACTTGTGTCACGGTGGGGACCTAAATTGAGGTCCCCACGGGTAAAGAAGCTTATAAATCACACAAAATGAAGTTTTTTGAAAATCTAAAATTGCAACAAGTCTCCTGTGAGGGCTAAGTTTAGGTGTAGGGTTGGTGTAGGGCAATAGAATATATGGTCTGTACAGTAGAAAAACCATTACGCCTATGGAAGTCCCCACAAGGATAGCGAAACAAGTGTGTGTGTGTGTGTGTGTGTGTGTGTGTGTACAGTGGTGTGAAAAATTGTTTGCCCCCTTCCTGATTTTTTATTTTTTTGCATGTTTGTCACACTTTAATCTTTCAGATCATCAAACAAATTTAAATATTAATCAAATATAACACAAGTAAACACAACATGCAGTTTTTAAATGAAGGTTTTTTTATGAAGGGAAAACAAAATCCAAACCCACATGGCCCTGTGTGAAAAAGTGTTTGCCCCCCTAAACATAACTGTGGTTTATCACACCTGAGTTCAGTTTCTCTAGCCACACCCAGGCCTGATTACTGCCACACCTGTTCACAATCAAGAAATCCCTTAAATAGGACCTGCCTGACAAAGTGAAGTAGACCAAAAGATCCTCAAAAGCTACACATCATGTTGAGATCCAAAGAAATTCAGGAACAAATGAGAAAGAAAGTAATTGAGATCTATCAGTCTGGAAAAGGTTATAAAGCCATTTCTAAGGCTTTGGGACTCCAGCGAACCACAGTGAAAGCCATTATCCACAAATGGCGAAAACATGGAACAGTGGCGAACCTTTCCAGGAGTGGCCGGCCGACCAAAATTACCCCAAGAGCGCAGTGACGACTCATCCAAGAGGTCACAAAAGACCCCAGAACAACATCCAAAGAACTGCAGGCCTCACTTGCCTCAGTTAAGGTCAGTGTTCATGACTCCACCATAAGAAAGAGACTGGGCAAAAATGGCCTGCATGGCAGAGTTCCAAGACGAGAACCGCTGCTGAGCAAAAAGAACATAAAGGCTCGTCTCAGTTTTGCCAGAAAACATCTTGATGATCCCCAAGACTTTGGGGAAAATACTCTGTGGACTGACGAGACAAAAGTTGAAGTTTTTGGAAGGTGTGTGTCCCATTACATCTGGCGTAAAAGTAACACAGCATTTCAGAAAAAGAACATCATACCAGCAGTAAAATATGGTGGTGGTAGTGTGATGGTCTGGGGCTGTTTTGCTGCTTCAGGACCTGGAAGACTTGCTGTGATAAATGGAACCATGAATTCTGCTGTCTACCAAAAAATCCTGAAGGACAATGTCCGGCCATCTGTTCGTGACCTCAAGCTGAAGCGAACTTTGGTTCTGCAGCAGGACAATGATCCAAAACACACCAGCAAGTCCACCTCTGAATGGCTGAAGAAAATCAAAATGAAGACTTTGGAGTGGCCTAGTCAAAGTCCTGACCTGAATCCTATTGAGATGCTGTGGCATGACCTTAGAAAGGCGGTTCATGCTCAAAAACCCTCCAATGTGGCTGAATTACAACAATTCTGCAAAGATGAGTGGGCCAAAATTCCTCCACAGCGCTGTAACAGACTCATTGCAAGTTATCGCAAACGCTTGATTGCAGTTGTTGCTGCTAAGGGTGGCCCAACCAGTTATTAGGTTTAGGGGGCAAGCACTTTTTCACACAGGGCCATGTAGGTTTGGATTTTGTTTTCCCTTCATAATAAAAAACCTCATTTAAAAACTGCATGTTGTGTTTACTTGTGTTATCTTTGATTAATATTTAAATTTGTTTGATGATCTGAAACATTAAAGTGTGACAAACATGCAAAAAAATAAAAAATCAGGAAGGGGGCAAACAATTTTTCACACCACTGTATATGAATTGATTTTTGTGGAAAATGACTACAGTCCTCAATTTGTTAGCAAAAAGGACCTTATACAATAAGTACTGTTTGTTTTGAAAGCACTATATTTAACTGGAATTTGTCATTATCACCGTTAATGATATGCTAATGAGCCTACTTCATGTTTTATTGTCTCTTTTGTTTTCTTTCAGTTATCTTGTTTTTTTTCTCTCCTCCAGTATCACAAACTTTTGTTTAATCGCAATAGTGTTGTCCTGGTACCAAAATGTCAGTACCAATACCAGTAAAATTCCAGAGTTCTCTGTACGAATTCAGATACTATAGCAAATCTATTGTAACTATTTTATAATCTTCTTATGTTTCATTTTGAAAGTGGCTGTACTTTGAGGGTTCAAATGTTTATAGTGGGAATTTTTGCATTGTATGTATATCTCATGCTGTTGATGCTCCCTTTTCAATGATTCAGTTCAATTCAGGTTTATTTGTATAGCGCTTTTCACAATACAAATCGTTGCAAAGCAGCTTTACAGAAAATTAAGGGTAAATTTCAGAGTTGGCATCATCTGAGGTCTTCTGAGGGGTTGGCATCATCTCTTCTCAGGTGTTCTGGATCCAGACTGAAGCTTGTGTAAATCCTAGTTACCACGGGATGTTAATCATAATTAGCATAGCTGCTGATCCATCCAAGCAAAATTGATGTGTTCAACTCAAGCTAAAGAATAATAATGTGCATTTGATCAGATATAACTGCAGTAAAAGATTATGAGATGCATTATATGTATGCTTGGCTAAAGAGATGTGTCTTTAATCTAGATTTAAACAGAGAGAGTGTGTCTGACCCCCGAATGTTATCAGGAAGGCTATTCCAGAGTTTGGGAGCCAAATGCAAAAAAGCTCTACTTCCTTTAGTGGACTTTGCTATCCTAGGTACTACCAAAAGTCCAGAGTTTTGTGACCTTAGGGAGCGTGATGGATTGTAGCGAGATAGAAGACTAGTTAGGTACGCAGGAGCTAAACCATTAAGGGCCTTATAGGTAAGTAGTAATATTTTGTAACTGATATGGAACTTATTAGGTATCCAGTGCAGTGCAGACTGTAAAATTATTCTGCTTTTTCAATAATACTTATTTGAAAGAAATTGGATGGTTATTTATGTTTTATTTTTCTTTTGCAATATTTGACCAGTTTAAATAAAACAAGTGTTACAGCTTGTTGAAAACATGTTCATGTAAAATAAAGCAATAATAAAACCTTGAATAATTAAGTGCATCATTGAATTTATTTAATGTTTTGATCAAACTGGATTAAACAAGGACACAAATAATCTTCAAAATGATTCAAAAGCAGCCCAAGATTAGATGAAAAGTTTATTGTATGTTTGGCCATTGCAGATGTTAAAACTTGCTAAATGGAGGATGTTTTTCTTTCATCATCTCAGTTTTTCCTGCTTATCAAATGATCTGAAATGAACAAAATGGCAGAAGAAACAAGAAATTATAATAATATTATAAGTTACAGTCGTGATCTTTATTGTTTGTTAATGACATATGTAAAGTTTATTATAATGGTGATGTGATCTTATGAACTGCACTTACGCCATTAATCCAGCTGATGTAGGCAGACACACGAGTGAAGACTGTTGGCTTCTTGGTGGTGTTACAACCCAATGAAGACACAAAGCTGGTCACTCCATGGACAACATACTGACCACTGACCTGGCAGTTCAGAGGGCCGCCAGAGTCACCCTAAAAACAGGGGCCGAAATGAGACATTTTACTGCATTACCAAATAACTTCTCACAGGAAATAGTTCATGATCTGTTTGAGAGTCTTTCTTACATTACATCCAGAGTCGCTTCCGCCACCAGCACAAACCATGGTGTTCTTCACGGTGCTTCCCCACCAGTCGCTACGAGAGCAGGTACTGTAGTCGACCACGGGCAGATAGGCCTGTTTCAGCTGAGCCGAGAGTGACCCACCAGCTGCATGAAGATCAGAGGAGAGAAATTAAATAGAAATGAGTCAGAAATGATTTCAGGCAACATCATGGCTGATTTGTTGTCCTTGAAGCTAAACTGACTCGATGTGAGGCCCCAGCCGGTGATGTAACAGGGGTTGTTGTGGGGCAGAACCTGTCCAGAGGGTGGCAGGCTGGCCAGCTGCACATATGAGTTCAGAGAGGCGCTGGAGGACAAGCGCAGAAGGGCGATATCATATCTGAAATGCACAGAATGGACAGTCTACAAGTTAGATTTCACACATTTATGATGCTAGGGGGCGCTATAACTTAATCTTTGATACAATCATGTATGTTGTGCTGATGTGTACATTTATGTTGCATTAACATAAGGTCTAAAAGTTGATGCAGTGAAGTAAGCGGAAAACTTTAAGTTAGATATATTGTATATGCTGTGTCAAAGTTATATTGCATGCTTGTTGATATATGATATGTTGAAATTACTGTAATGTATGTGTTACTCAGCTGGTCATTGTTCCCATACAGCAACTTTTAAATATATTTTTTTAATATTTATTTAAATATTTATAAATATATTTGCTAAAAATATTTCCGTAAATATATTTACTATCAGTCTCTTTGTATATTTCTGAAAATACATTTTATAAATATAAATAATTACATTTTTTAAAGCATTTAATAATATATTTTGCTCTATGTATTTCAGTCCAAAAAAATACATTCACATAGGCCACATATTTTACAACGTTAAAAAAAAAAAAAAAAAAAATTATGAAACACTTAAATTAAATAATTAAAAAATATATATTTAAATTTTGTTTTTTTTAAATTTTACCTGTATATTATATTAAAGCAGACTAGCAACAAGAACGGTACAAAAATATAGGTTAATACTACTGAAGAAGTCCTCCGAGGTCATTATAGTACATTTTGTGTTCATTAAAGTTATGTAGCTGTAATTGTCCACGGACTGTATCTTGTATGGATACAGTCGAGTGTGTTGCATTAAAGTTATACGTGTAATTATATACTGTGTATAATTGTCTCCACAGTCATGTATGTTGTGTATGTAATGTTTACACACCCAGCAGCCACATTGTTGCGGTTCCAGTTGGGATGGATGTAGACAGTGCTGACACTCATGTACTGCTCGCGACCCTCATTGGTGTTTAAGTTGTGTTCACCCAGGACAACACGCCAAGTTCTCGAGCTGCACGGGAAACACATTTAAGTGGACACAGGTTTTGTTTGTTTATTTATTTTCTTCTTAATGCCATTCCAGCATCTGTAGCCACAAGTAGCTATATTCATGGCGAGAACCAGTCAATCCATACACAAGTCTGTTATACACACAAATCGGGGGACAATTAGAACAGGGGTGTCAAACTCAGTTCCTGGAAGGCCACAGCCCTGCAGAGTTTAGCGCCAACCCTGCTCCAACACACAAACCATGTAGCTTTTAAATAAGACTGAAGGACTTGATCATGATATAAACTCGCAATTACGAGTTATAAAGTCAGAATTGCAAGATATAAAATTGCAATTGTAAGAAAATATCAGAATTGTGAGCTCACTTTTTTCCCCTCAGAACTGGACTTTATAACTTGCAGTTGAGATTTTATGTCTCAATTCGTCTGAGAAAAGTCAAAATTTCAGGATATCAAACTCGCAACTGCGAGAAAAAAAGTCAGAATTTCAAAATATTAGCTTAAAATATAAAACTACATTTATATCCCGCAATTCTGGCTTTATTACTATATGAGAAAACAAATTGTGATAGAAAAAGTCACAATTATCTCTTAATTGTTTTGCACATAACACATTGAAAGTGAGTTACAGCTGCCACCAGAGGACGGACTGTATGACACAATCGTTTCAAAGTGAAAAGGCGCTTTAGAATCATACATAGGTCTATACATTGTCTCTTAACCATAGAGATACTGAAAACTTTCATTACGTGTCAACGCAGTGGGCTGCGGTCATCACCCAATTAGCTCTGATCAGACTCCCACCACAGGTGTGATAGTAACTGTTGCCAGACAGGTACTGGAGAGAGATCTGGGAAAGAGACAATGAATTTGTTAAAATCAGAGGTTTTAGGTGGAAAACAATAAAAACACCCTCATTTCAATATGAGTGGACTTAAGTAGACCGGATTTAATCCATGCTGAAAAATGCAGCTTGAAATGGTTTTACTTGGTATCAAGCTGGTTTTTAATGATCATTATGGTGGAGCTGACGCCAACCTGCCTTGTAGACCATCTTTGTCAAGATTGTTAGTGAGACAGCAACTAACCTTCAACCATATTAAGAAAAATATCTTGACCACCTTAACCTTGTACAACCACGTCCATTTAGATGTGGAAAATCACCAAAGATGTTTTACCTGCCAAGGCCAAGAATTGGGTCTTGCCACCTCTCCACCAACGACCCTCTCCTTAGGGGCGTCCTCCAGATATCTGGGCTCAGCCAGCGCTGGATACAAAAAACACACTTAGACATGCTAGGACTGCAGTATTGTTGTGGTTTGATTCCATATAGACTCGATTTTTAAAGTTCTGAGTATTGCATGCATTTGTTAAATTGGCAAAATCTAAGCTAAATTCAAATGATTCTCTCAGGAGAAACAGACAAACATCTTACCCAGGGCGGCCAGCACGCTCAACAACAGGATCCTCAGCATGTTTGCAGTCTGTCTGGACTCTCTGCACTCTGAACACTTCTGTCATCCATATATATATATGCCTGCAGAAGTTCACAGAACAGGTGTTTTCTCGTGGCTGATGCCCACAGGTGTGTGAATCCCACAGATTTCACCACTGCCAAGGCCAATGTGCAAGTTGCAGAATAAACTTGTTTATCTAGCTTGGCCCAAATGCTTGACCTGAGTTAGTTCATTTCAGTATCACTCTTATGCTCCTTATATAAAGTGCCTGTACAGTATAATGGAAAGTGTACATTTTGATGTCACATTTTTAATTTTTAATTTTAAAGTCTTATATATATATATATATATATATATATATATATATATATATATATATATATATATACAGTGGGTATGGAAAGTATTCAGACCCCTTCACTTTTTTCAATTTTGTTATGTTGCAGTCTGATACTACAATTGTTTAAATTCTTTTTTTTTCTCATTACTCTACACTCTGTCCTTTATAATGACAAAGTGAAAACAGAATTTTAGAAATGTTTGTAAATTTATTAAAAATAAAAAACTGAAATATCACATTTACATAAGTATTCAGACCCTTTACTCAGTACTTAGTTGAAGCACCTTTGGCAGCAATTACAGCCTCGAGTCTTTTTGGGTATGACGCAACAAGCTTTGCACAACTGGATTGGGGGAATTTCTGCCATTCTTCTTTGCAAATCCTCTCAAGTTCGGTCAGGTTGGATGGGGACCGTCTGTTGACAGCCTTTTTCAGGTCTCTCCAGAGATGTTCGATAGGGTTCAAGTCAGGGCTCTGGCTGGGTCACTCTAGGACATTCACAGAGTTGTCCCTAAGCCACTCCTGTGTTGCCTTGGCTGTGTGCTTAGGGTCATTGTCATGTTAGAAGGTGAACCTTCGGCCCAGTCTGAGGTTTTGAATGCCCTGGACTGGGTTTTCATTAAGGCTATCTCAATATTTTGGTGCATTGAGCTTTTCTTCTACTCTGATGAGTTCCTCAGTCCCTGCCGCTGAAAAACAGCCCAACAGCATGAGGCTGCTACCAGCACACTTTACTTTTGGGATGGTACTCTGCAGGTGATGAGAAGAGCCGGTTTCCTTCAAACATGATGCTTAGAATTGAGGTTCATCAGACCAGGTAATCTTGTTTCTCAGAGTCTGAGGGTCCTTTAGGTGCTTTATTGCAAATTCCAAGTGTGTTTTCATGTGTCTTCACTGAGGAGAGGATTGAGTTTGGCCACACTGCCATAAAGCCCAGATCGGTGGAGTGTTGCAGTGATGTTTGTCCTTCTGTAGGTTTCTCCCATCTGCATATATGATCATGGAGCTCAACTAGAGTGACCACCAGGTTCTTGGTCACCAGTCTAGACAAGCCCCTTCTCCATCAATTGCTCAGTTTGGCTGGGGACCAGCTCTTGGAAGAGTCCTGGTTGTGCCAAACTTCTTCCATTTGAGAATTATGGAAGCCACTGTGCTCAATCTGTGCCTCAATACAATCCTGTGTCTGAGCTCTGCAGGCAGTTCCTTTGACCTCGTGGCTTGGCTTTCGCTCTGATATGCATTATCAGCTGTGAGGCCTTTTACAGAGAGGTGTGTGCCTTTCCAAATCATGTCCAATCAATTTAATTTACCACAGGCAGACTCCAATCAAGGTGTAGAAACATCTCTGCAATGATCAAGAGACATGGGAGGCACCTGAGCGAAATTTCAAGTGTTGTTGCAAAGGGTCTGAAATACTTATGTAAATGTGATATTTCAGTTTTTTCTTTTTAATAAATTTACAGACATTTCTAAAATTCTGTTTTCACTTCATCATTATGAGGTACAGAGTGTAGATTAATGAGAAAAAAAATGAATTTAAACAATTGTAATATCAGGTTGCAACATAACAAAATTGAAAAAAGTGAAGGGGGTCTGAATACTTTCCATACCCACTGTATATATATATATATATATATATATATATATATATATATATATTCATTTGTTGTTTTATGTATTGTTTTACTTTTTGTTAATAGTCCATTAACTCTTTTTATGAACATGATGACAATCGTTTTATTAATTTTATATTATATTATATTATATTGACATAAGGATTTTTTTAGTTAAGTATTTTTCATGTAGGTTTATAATGACTATTATATTATTATTGTATGTTATTGTAGTATTATTATATTATTATTATTTATAATTAAATGTTTTTATTTAGTTTATGTAGATTTCGATGCAGCATATAACATTATATACACACACCAGTGTTGGGTAAGTTACTCTAAAAAAGTAATTAATTACTATTTACTAATTACATTTTCAACAGTGTAATTAGATTACTGTACAAATTACTGTCTCCAAAAAGTATTTGATTACTTATCACTAATTACTTTCTAAATCCTATATCAACCTAGACAAGTTAATGATACAAGACATGAAACAGTTCTTTTAATTCTTTCAAATAAATAATAGATAACTATATAAATGATTCTGGTCACACTTTAGATTAGAGTCCAACTCTCACTATTAACTAACTATTAATTATGACTTTTGCCTCAATATACTTGTTACGTACGCTGTGCTACGTAAGTTCGTTTTTGCATATGTTACTGCATATGTGTATTTTTGTGTGTACTCCGTCTTTTTTCAGGTGTGAACTCTGATTGGAGGATCTGCTTGTCATTCGGCTGAACAGCTGTTCTAACTTCAATGGCGGGAGAGGGCTTGCTCTGTGAGGACGGTTTTCTCTTGCGAGAGACCAGTCTGAGAGACTGATTGATGTTAATTAATGCTTTGTTGCTTTGCAGGGTTATCAGTTCTCTTTGTTTGCTTTTGTGACTTTGTATGTTTGATATATGCGTCATATCAAATGTTTGTGATGCGGTTCCTGTGATTATTCTGTGCATTTGATACATGTGTGATACTAAGTGCTGCTCCTGTTACTTTGTGCATAGTTACTTTCCCTGGTAATTAGTTACTTTTATAATGATGTAACTCAGTTACTAACTCAGTTACTATTTGTGAGAAGTAACTAGTAACTATAACTAATTTTTTTTTTTTTAAGTAAGGCGCCCAGCACTGGTTGGGATTTTGGTTTGTTGTTTTTATTTATTTATTTATTTTTAATTTTTATTTAAGCACCTCTCTCTCGCTCCTTCCTCTCCACCAGAGTGTTTTGTTGATTTATTAGTCGAGTTGTAAACATTGTAAATTTTTATTATTGGATTGCTTTATTTCAATTTATTGCATTTAAAGAAAAGTAAACATTATCATTAATAAGTGGTTGGTTGTCTTTTCCTTTTTCTCTCTTTTCCAAACCCTTTACCATCTCAATAAACACACACATGCTAAAAATTGTTGTTGCGTCCAGTAATATTCCTAGACAAAAATAACATCTTATTAACTAGGGACGTAACAATACTCCTAATTACTGCTTAGTAATACTTAGTAAAGTAGTTGTTAAGTTGAAAAATTGGGTAGGATTAAGGATTTAGAATAAGGTCTTGCAGAATAAGACATTAATATATGTTTTTTAAGTAATAATAACAGCCAGTATTCCAGTAATATTCATGTTAAATAACCTACTTAATAGTGAGAATTGGACACTAAAGTGTTACCACTATTCTTATTAACTCACCAAAATATTTTAAGTGAGAAGGGTACATAAAAAGTATGTATTTTAAAGTTAGACTTTAAATTTTTATGTTAAATCCACTATTGTATTTGTATGTAAATGTTTGGTAACACTTTAGAATAGGGAACACTCATTCACGATTAACTACGACTTTTCCCTCAATAAATTCCTAATTTGCTGCTTATTAATAGTTAGTAAGGTAGTTGTTAAGTTTAGATATTGGGTAGGATTAGGGAGGTAGAATAAGGTCATGTAGAATAAGGCATTAATATGTGCTTAATTAGTACTAATAGATGGCTAATATTCTAGTAATATGCATGCTAATTAGCAACTAAGAGACCCTAAAATAGTGTTACCAAATGTTCTACAGTCTATACACAGTATTACGTTCAATTACATAAGAAGTAACTGTAATTAAATTACAGAACAGAGTAATCCATTTAGTTTACTTTTTCAAGGGAAAAGTAATTAAATTACAGTGACTAATTACCCAACACTGACACACACACACACAAACCACACTTGTTTCACTATCCTTGTAGGGACTTCCATAGGCGTAATGGTTTTGCTACTGTACAGACCGTATATTCTATTGCCCTACACCAACCCTACACCTAAACTTAGCCCTCACAGGAGACTTTCTGCATTTTTACTTTCTCAAAAAAACTTATTCTGTGTGATTTATAAGCTTTTGTACCCCTGGGGACTTCAATTTAGGTCCCCACCGTGACACGAGTCCCCATGAGTCTGTGTGTATTCAGGTTTAAGTGTCTGCCAGAATATATAAACCAAACCACACACACACACACACACACACACACACACACACACACACACACACACACACACACACACACACACAAACAATTAGTTAAAAATGATTAAATTCATAAATACTATACTATATAGTATATACTATAATTGTGTAGTTTTTAGCATGGAACAGTTTAAAATATTTAATAATAAAATCTAAATAAGCTGTTTAAGTGAATTACTTTTCATTACTTAACTAGTTTCAATTTATGCTGACGGATTTGTTCCTTTGAATGTGTTTGCAGGTGCACTGTTGATATTGATAAGGTAACGGTGGCCTCAGCATGATAAGACTTATATTTGGCATTTCAATGAGTTTCCAGGAGTCACAAATATCACCTGTTGTAGAGCAATGGATTATTTATCCAACCCTAAACTTTAATATTTGATGTAGAGCACAGAGATCTTACAACTCAGGTGACTAAAGAGACTTCATATGTTACAAGGCCACTAGAAATATGTTTACTATACTGTGACAACACAGATACTGTGAGTAACTCTTATTGTTACTAAATTACTCCTACTGTCAAAGTAACTTCAACTGCTTGATTGGGTTTCAATGACAGTTTTTCTGCTGAACACTAGAGGGAGGCAGTGCACAGCATACTGAAACCTGCATACTGAATTTAATCTTTTCTGGAAACTTCCATTGGTGTGGCTCAGAGCCTTCTTTTACCTTCTATTCTTTTTCACTGTTGAAGCAAACATCATATACATAGATATGTGTGAATGGATAAAGGGATAGATCTACGTACACAGGTAATTTATTCGCTACACTCTGATACTGTGTTTTGAGGAGTTGCTGACCACCACTGACCTCAATGTGATGACGTGACCTTTCACTATGACTAAAAACATTTATTCTTCTCACCTCTTTTCAAAGGTCACATGCTGGTCACTGAGGTGCCTTCAAAGAAATCACATCCCATTTAAATCTGGAGAAAATCTGAGCAAGTCTGACTGAATTGTTTGTCTTATCTTGAACACATTTTTCTCTTACCATATTTTTGTAGATTTTGCAAGATGGATGTCAATGGATTCTGTGGAATTTTTTCAAGTAAACAGTTTGTAAATATTATTTTAAAAATTAAATGTATTATATAAAGAGCATCTATAAATAAATATAATCAAAATATTTTTAATATTATTTAATAATTAAATATTTAATGATATATTTAACTTATTTAACAAAATGTAATTACATAATATATACATAATTTAAAACATTAAAAATTATTTTAAAAAATCCTCCAACAAAACTGGCCATTTTTTTTCTGTAGACAAATAGATATGCTATATTATGTTATTATAATATTAAAATGTGAATAAATGTGACTATTTGAATTTTAATGCCACATTTCCTAAAAAAAATAAATTAATTAAAAAATATATATATATGACTAAGGGGCAGTAAGTAATAATGAACAGAAGAGGGCCCTAAACTGAACCTTGAGGAACACCAGTGGTAACTTGAGATGGCATTGATTTGATTTTATCTTATCAAAAGCTGCACTCAGATTGAGTCAACAGACCAGAATCTGCTGCCATCAGCAGGTCATTGGTGATTTTGACAGCAGTAGTTTTTGTACTATGATGTGGAAAAAAACTGATTGAATTATATTGAATAATTATTTTTTATATTGTTTTTTTCCCTCCACAAAATTGACCTTTTTTTCTGCATTGCTGCTCAGAAAAAAAAAAAAAGAAAATGAAGAAAAAACACCAGAACAAATAAATAATGAAGGAAACTAGAATGGCATGTCCAAACCTAAAAAACGAATTCAGGCCTTCTATAGCTGTACAAATTATGATTTTGATTCTCAAAACTCAAAATTACCAGACTGACTCAGCATGTGAGAATCTTTCATCGTTTCATGCACGTCTAACTCTTTGACATTGGCCTTGACTTTGGTTTTAGCTTCATTTAGTTCATTCCCAGCTCAGTCTTTAGTCCTGAGCTCATAAAAACTTCTTTCACACAGCTTCACGATGCAAATAGCGGCCGTCCAAAACTCATGATCGCTCGCACAAAAGATCTGAGCACAATAGGAAGACCAAATCACCTTTTATACTGTCACTAATTAAAGCAGAAGTCATTAAAGCGCCTACGTTTGGATTATTCTCTTATCAGAGTCCATTAGAAAGATAGCCGTCCTGACTGGTAATTGAGCCGGCGCTGTCGCCAACATCAGGGCCTTTGGGCTGAGACCAGAAGTGGCCCATTCGTGGCTCTACCACTTCACACAGGCTTCAGTTCCATCATCCGTCACTCTCACGGCACCTCTGAGAATCACGTCTGAATCAAACGTGCAGATCAGATGGGGAGGATGTTTTAATTAAAGATGTTTGTTCACGATAGAATGTCATCACTTAATGAAGGAAGGATTTGAGCCCCCACAAATGAGTTTGTGAGGTTTGAAAGTTAATGACTTGTGCTGATGAAATTCATGGGGGGCGTTCAGAACATTTCTGAGAGTTTTTCCCGAAACGAGTCTGGATTTAGTCAGAATTTAAAAATGTTTAGATAACCCCAAAAAGTTGGAGTAAATGTTCTCGTCTACAGGAAAACACACCCCATGGACTCTATGTGAAAATGCATTTTTATAATCTCTTTGGTTCATCTGCTGATACATTTTTAAAGCTAAGTCTCTTTTTAGATGACTTAATTTGCTGTAGATGTTTCAGAATTTCAGATGGAGAGAAATAGTAAATACCAGAGTGTAAAATTCACGAATGTCTCTTTGCAAACAGCTTCAAACCAGCTGTAAAAGTGTGGTTTATCATTTGAGTTATATAATTTCATTTATGTTCTTTGTAGAGGCAATTTAATTTAATCATATAGTTTTTGAGAATGTATCTTATAAAGTTAAACTTATTGATTATAATTAAATATTATTTTTAAAATGTAAAGTATTCATGTAGAATGACCCTCACGCATTATAAAGATTTTATCGCCTTCTCTCTTTGTACTTTGAGTTAAATGCAGTCCAGGCCAGAGAAGAAAGACATGAGTGGCCTGTCTCTCTCTCTCTCTCACTGCAGGTCTCTCTTCCGCTGTGTCCTGTCATCATGAGAGTGTCAGCAGAGGCTGCTGTGTCCCAGCACATCATCCAGCGCTCCATCAGATAACGGGAAACTCGACGCCGCATTGGGAGATTTGTTCCATCGCTGATAGCGCCTCGCAGTCTGGCAAGCTGCAAAGAACGCTGCAGATCCCATGGGGTTCGAATAAACGCTCTGAACGTCCATCTCACACACTCTGGCCGTGACCCCCGTGGATGGACGTCCCCTGCACGTGTTGATGCAGGTTCATGGCGTCACGGGCAGGTGAAAGCTCTCAGAGCTCGTCGTGTCAACAATCACGTGTTCCCAGAGACATGTCACATTCACAGAGGTCAAACATGCTGCTACTTTATTCATACATACTTGGTAGTCCGCCTCAGAATGTATGGATTTATATGTTATTAGGGCTGTAAAAATATACCGTCTTACAATATATCGGGCTACAAGAAGTTTAAAGTTTAAATTTTGCATCAAATACAATAATGGTGCATCAAATATGGTAAACCCAGAGGGTCACACATTTGGAATTGAAACATATTATTTAAAAATATACAATATTTAAAACTTTTTAGATGTATATAGTCAGGGACATCAGACCGCAAGCATATATGTGTTTAACATAATTCTGTAATGCCAAATTTAGCATTTTAATGAACAGTCCTTTTTTAAATGGTTTATCATATATCTTAGAAGTAATGATTTAAAAGTACAATTTTAATTCTATTTTGGCTTTGTTTAATGTATCGTGAGAGTATCGTAACATGAGATCAGTATTATGTATCGAACCAAATCTGACTTGTAATTTGCAGCGTTATATTTATATTTAGATATTATAGTTCTTTTTAATATTTTTTAAATAATTTTTATTTTTCCATTTTTAGTTTTTAATGCAATTTTGTCATTTTAATGAAGTAATTTTATTTATAGTATTTTAGTAATTTTGTTGTGTTTTGTCATTTTTAAAGTTTTTGTTTATATGTCTATATAGCTTTTATTACTTTAAGTTTTGGTTTTGTTGTTTTTGTACCCCAGGTTAAGCTAAATTAAAATAAGAAATGTTTTTTATATTTTATTTCAGCTAACATTTATTTTATTTTAATTAAAGAAAAAATGTTTGAATATCACTGTATATGGCGATACAGTGCTGTGAGTATTAAAGACATTCTGCTGCTGCACAAATAGCATATAAAATAACCTGTAGCATATCTATACAGGTGGAGCTGGGGAAGGTGGAGGGTTTCAGAGAAACTCTGAAAGCGTGCTGCAAGAATCTCAAGTGGATGCTAGCCAGCCATATAAATGCAAGGCATTAAGCTCATTGGCTGCATATGCAGCATGAACCAATCAGCTTGTGCCAAGACGTTTAACTCTCTGAATATCATCAGTTACGTTAACAACTCATCAGCCTGCACCATCTAGAGTTTCATGACTGAACTATATATTAACCCTGGTCTATTGGTACACTCCTGTATGTTATTAATTGATTTAGAAGCATTTATTTTTCATTTTAGGGTGATTTGAACACTCCCAAACAAGTATTAAATGTAGGCCCATGTGTATCCAATTAGAATTCCTAAGCAATCGCATAGCAACCCACTAAAAATACATTCGGAACAGCTTAGCAACGGCATAGTGATGCCCTGGCAATCACTTACTATCTTAGTAAGAGTTTGTAAACATAAAAACCTAGTTATACATACAAATATTCAAGATTTCAACTCGCATTCAAATTATTTGCAGCGCAGAGACTGAAAATCATGGATTAGAGGCAACCCATCATCAGAAGATTGTGTATCGGCACTTTGGCAGTTTGGATTTTAAAATGTGAGCTAGACAGCTCTGCATTTCCATAAATGATCTGAGCGAAGCGCCGGATGATGTTTTGATTGATTGGTGCTGGCTGAAATTCAGACGCGCAGCGTATTGACTTCAGCATTCCTCTTCTATCTGCGGGTGGTCTTGAGTGATGTCACAGGTCAGGGTCATATGACCATGTTGACAGCGGCCAACACAAGACCGAGAGCAAGGTCGAGCAGCAATCAGTGACCATGAAACTGCTCAGGCGTCAAAACCAATCAACAGAGCATCGCACGCTGAAGAACTGAGAGCTGCTTGTTCACCTCGAGATCTTTATTTTGTGAGGTTTGCATGCATATCTATCTATCTATCTATCTATCTATCTATCTATCTATCTGTCTGTCTGTCTGTCTGTCTCTTTCTCTCTCTGTCTATATATCTATCTGTCTCTCTTTCTATCTATCCATCCATCCATCTATCAGTTCATCTGTCTGTCTATATGTCTGTCTTTCTGTCTAAATAAGTCTATCTGTCTGTCTATCTCTGCATCCATCTGTTGGTCGCCTTTATGTCTCTCTGTCTATCTATCAATTCGTCTGTCTGTATAGTTGTTTGTCTCTAAATATATCACTCTGTATAAAATCTAAAAAACATCCAATTTTATTTTATATTTGGGGTTTGTGTTAATTTATTGTCTTAGACTTTGCTTTAAACATAAACAATAGAAGTTTATATTTTGTCCTAATTTAATTAGTTAAGTAAATGTGTGTGTGTGTGTGTGTGTGTGAGAGATATCAATGTCTTCATGCATCCTGACGCTGGTGAAAATGATCCACGGGCCAATTTGCAACCTTTAATTGCAATTAAACCACAACAGAAGCGCTCAATAAGAGCCTGCTAACTATATAAGACTGTGTGTGTTTGCACACCTTGAGCTTTTTCATCATCACACTCTCCTCTTAAACACCTCCAAACTGTCTTTCTCTTTATTATCTCTTGTCTTTCTCATTCTTTGACTTTTCTCTTTGAGACGGGTAAGAATGAGAGTTTTCTCTTTCAGCCTTTTCCTCAGGGACGTGACAGATGATCCAGAGGAGGCCGGAGTGGCTGATTGATCGTGGGAAGTCTTGCGCATTCATCTCTGTCGCTGCCGTTCGGCCGATGGCCGCCTCTAAACCGCTCTCTCTCTCTCTCCTGTGCTGGGCTAAAAGGTAATTAAGAGCGGCCCTCTGCGCGGATCTATCAGTGTCAGAATGTGTCAGCGGCCGCGGAGGACTGCGGCCTGATTTGTTGTCCCACCCTCAACGGCACAGGCAATATTTTACATCATCATTTATTCAGGCACTGCTGATGTCACGACCTGCTTAATGCTGATGTTTCTTTGAAGAGACCAACTTCACCAGAACTTCTCTTGCCTCAGGAAAGTTTTGTTGCTCAGTGGTTGCTCTTTAATAGCTCACTGAAGTTTTCAGTTGTGTTTTATTGAAGTATCAACTTAAAAAAAAAAAAAAATAAAGATATAGTCAGTTGTTTTCATACAGTGAAAGTATAGAACTATAAAATGAATGCGGAGATTATTTGATCTTGAATGAGACATGTGTGAGTTCATATTGAGATCTTTGCCTTTTCTTTACATGTATTATGGGAAATCTGAACACAGTTTGAGACATCACTGAGATCTCTTCTGAAACTAGGGTCTTTTTCAGTAGAAGAAACATCTGAGAAGACAATTTTCCATTTGCTCTCACGTTTATCTCTTTGCTGTCTTGGAGAAAGGATTGAGATGGCAAAGAGTTTGTGGCTATAATTTAACTATATTTTAGTCTACACTGTTAGTCTATGCAATTTTCACACAGAAATTGCTAGTAAATTTCACTTAGTTACAAAGAAACCATTTTGAATGAGTTTTGAAAAAGAAATTTTGAAAAAGATGGAAATAGTATTTTCTTGTAAAATGCCCTTCAATAATCCACTTCATTTCTCAGTCATTTCTAGTTTACTCATAAAAGTTGATAGCATTTCATATTCTTTCTCTCTTTCTTTCTTTAGAAGAAACAGACCAAACATATTGATGACATCATCCTGCACTCTTACATTTTTGTCCAATAAAATGCTTTCTTGAAAGAGAGCCCCTCCCCCTAAGTTTGAAATATGACCTGCCTTTAAACAACTAGGTGATGTGTCTTTATAGGTTGCTTTATTAATTTATTAATTTTTTGTTCAGTAGGCTCTGAAGGAAGGGGCGTTGACTTTTAATAGACCCATGTCCTGCTCCAACTTCCTGTTTCAAGGGGAAGTATGTCAACACTGAGAAGAAAACTGCTCTTCATTTCATTTAGTCATTTGTGATTTTTCTTTCTGACAGGTAGGTCTTATTCTCTTGTTCTTCAGCCCCAAACCCGTCGAACCTTAAATTAATGTCTTACTGACAATGACGTAGAAATGAGGTAATTATTCAGTGCTGGTTGACACTCCTGACATGTCAAATTGAATAAGTTGTCAAACTGGCAGATAAGGATAATAAATCATTTTAAACTGTAATTATTTTCTCTTGTTTACAATTTAAACCACACAGAAAGTGTTTGCACACAGTTAACCGCTATTTAGCTGTTTGCATATATTCTGTGTCGTGTTCAGAGATGTTTTTGTTTTTCAACGTTATTAGCATCCTATTTATTGTCGTTATACATATCATTAATGAAAAACAGCAGAACAGCAGCATTTTTAATCATTAAAAAAAACAAACATATCCCCTAATTGCGTTTTTTTGTCAGCATATAGTATAAAATCTCCCATTTTCGACCTGTTTCTGCTCCGAGTAGGCTACAGCTAAATAATTTAGAGCTGAATGAGGAGCGTTGCTATCTTATGAGGCACGAATATTAATGCCTGTGCATGCTGTGTTAATTAAGAAAACCAATTAATACAGGCAGCTTAAATCCTGTAACAAAGGACGTGTTTCTCACCCGTCCGGCCGGAGATGAGAAAGGCTTGTGTATTCCACGCCATAATCTTGACATTCAGGGAACCTTTGTTCTCTGAATCCATTGTGAATTATGTCAATCAAATTTAAACGGTGGCATTTTGGGATGGAGAGTTTTGACCGCGCGGTCTCCAGGTATCAACATTAGCCCGCACATTTGACTGAATTGAAGTAGGCCTAACTTAACCCGCCGCGTTCACGTTCGCATTCACAGCTGAGGGGACTGGCGCTGAGCTAAACCCGTGGATGATTTCAGAAGCTGTTATCATTAAAAAATATTGATTCGCTAAGATCAATTGTGGGAGGGTCTGGAGCACTGTGCTCTGCACCCAAGGGCAATCTGAAACAAGCCAATTAGAGCTCAGCCTCAAGTCACATGCGTTTCAGAAGTTTACTGACCTAATAGACACCCATTAGTCCGGCGCCCCGCACACAAACACAAAACGAAATACAGGTTTGATTTTTTTTTTATTGCTAACATGATTACCAGTCGAATAGTATGACTAAATAATGAAATTTCGTGATTATTTTGCAAAATATATTTAACTTATTTTTAACATGTTGAAGTAGACTTCTTCCTTGGCTAACTTGATGGAGTGGCTCCTATTGACCCCCCAGCGCCCCCTATTGACCAGCTGCCACTGCATGTAGCCTAAATATTTTTAAATAAAATTAAGCACCTGATATAATATTTAGTTTTACGTCCTTACAGCAGTGTCTTTAGGTTTAAGTTGTGTCTTTAGTTTCTTTATATACTCCAGTTTGCTGATTAAGTTGCTCATTTTAACCAATTTCACCCTTAATTGGCAAAACAAGCAATTATGGTTCACAGGAGTTGCACAACCACCAATCTTTAGAAAGTTCGTTGTGTCATGTTTACCTTGTATCAGGTTAACAAATGAATCTTGAATTTCAAATGTCTTGCACACAAACATCATGCCAAAGTGCTTATTTAGCATCCTGGTGTCTTATTTTATTAGTAGAACATAAATGAATATTTATTGAATTATTTCTTTTAGGAATTACTCGCTTGAAGAGTCGCAAATTGAAATGGAGCTGCACCTGAAAGAAATAATGACAGCACAATTCAGGAGGACAGAACGTGTTTTGCACAGTATTTCATTAAAATACTTCATAATTCATCTCTCAGCACTTCAAACTCAAGACAAGCATGAAGTAATAATGAAAAAGAAAAGGTGAGTGAACTTCTGACTGTTAAGTTTTACTCGTACAGCTTTAATGAAAAACTAATATGAATTTTCTCAAAGGGATGTTGGAAATGGCATAAGGTAAAGCCGAAGATTACTCTGATCAGACTCACGTGGCAGGACAATTCGAATTGCTTCCCAATCAACTGAAATGAAAAAAAAAACAGCAATAGTGGAATGATCGTGTACATTTTAGCATTTCACAAAAAGTGTCAAAAAGTCCCATAAAGATCTGCTTTTGACTGTGATAGTTGCCCTAAGTGCAGATGTGAGTTAATGCTCTTCCTCAAGAATTATATATAGGCACGTGTGAGTTGAACATTCAGATACAGATGAACATTCCTCTGTCATGACTCACATTTATCTGGCATGAACAGAGCAAGTAGTTGTCAAAGAGCTGAACATGGAAAACACCTTGCAGAGTAATTTTGGACATCCGATACATGCTCAAACTCCCCAGCAAAAGTCCTCAGAAGAACAAACGGTGGACTGTTCTGCATTAAAATAAAAGTTCAATACATGCAAGTAACATTTAAGGTTTGTATTTTTGTTTTTCATTAGAAGATAATCTATGTTCTGATGTATATATAAATCTAAAAAACAACATTTCAAGAGCTAATAATAGCTATTAATCAAGTCGAGATGTTTAATTTTTAGAGATTATGGACTAATTGATCTCTGTCCTGACTGATTGCATTTTATTGCTTAAATTCTTAAAATGTCATTTTCAGGCTGTTTTGTTCACTTACCAAGACAATAGTTTTAAAGTGATTTTTTTGTAAAAAAAAAAAATATATATATATATATATATATATATATATATATATTTACAAGTATGAAATTTTAAACATTTACAGAATCTCACACAATGTTATCTGTTGTATACGTCACTTTTTGGCAAATGTAGTTGGTCATCAGGGTAATCAACCCTGCTCCTAGGGACCCACTGACCTGCAGAGTTTATTTTCAACCTGCTTCAGCACATCTGCCTATTTTCAAGCGATCTTGAGGAGCCTGATTAGCTGCTTCGGGTGTGTTTGATTAGGGTTGTAGCTTAACTCAGGGACAGTGGGTCCCCAGGAACAGGGTTGAAGACCTCTGATCTATGCATACAGAAAACTATCTCAGATACTGTCAAGTCAAATCACCTTTAATTTTATAGTGCTTTATACAGTGGAAATTGTTTCAAAGCAGATTTACAGTACAGGAATATAACTAAATCAAACTAATGCAAACTTCAAACAGGAGGCAAAATTCAAGACAATAGTGTCATTATTCATTTCCAGTCAGTTCAGTGTTGGTTCAGTTCAACAATTGTGTAAAAGTTTTTTTATTGCGAAACAAGATCAGCAATAAGCAGATCTATTGAAGATAGTTGCATCTTTATTCCTTTCGCACGGCTGCATAAATTGTACGAATAGTATGGTAGCATGCTGAACAAAGCTATAGTGTTAAAGCATTTGATAGCGTTGATCCAGAACATCTCGGGTTTGAACCTTTCCCCCAAAACAAAAGATGTCAAAATACTTCCACTTTCCTGGAGACAAGTATGTCCTTGGACGTTCCTGCATGTGCCTCTTGTCTTTGCTCCGTGTCACGCTGAACCCTGCAGGACCTCATTATAGCTAATCGTCCATCTGTCCATCCCTCAAGGGCTGGCCAACATTCCCTCAACTACGGCTGATCGGAATGCCAAGAAGACAGTTTTTTTGGAAATGCTTGCTGGCTTGTGGTTTGTCAAAGCATGAGGTTACAACACAGTGAGGTCAACAGCCTTTTTGCTTCTTGGACTCCTGAAATTGCCCCATGGGGGTCGAGCAGACGTGAGTTTATTCATCTCAGATCCCATTCCCTGAGATCTGGCAGGCTGTGAAAAGGCCACATCTGCTTGAATTCTCAGCATGGAGCAAAGCAATCGTGTACGCTTTTGTTTTTTTTTAGATCTGGTTCCAATTTAAATAAAATACTCACTGTTGGATAGTGATTAAAGTTACTAGGTCAATGTAAAGGAATGGTTCAACACAGAAATGTGATGAAATTGGGTGCATGTTATCTTGGAATGCCCCTGAAAAAAATATTATTAAAATAATTTTTAATTCATTTAATTGTTTAGAAGATATGGGCCGAAATGTCTTTGGGTGTGGTCCATAATGACTAATCAGTCTGTATCTTGTGAAAACAATGTTCAGACTTCACAAAAGTTGGTATGCATTGACTATAGGGCATTATGAGGAAACCTGCCAAATTGCATGAACCTCAGATGCTTTGGTGGGAAACCGCAATTTCTCAATTATGAGCCATTTCAAATGTGGTTGCTGTAATATTAATGTTGTGCATTACATAGGAAATCCTTTTAAGTCTAATCAACACTTTAAGTCTAATGTGAATGGGAAGTTTTCCAATTTCCTTTTAAAAGTTACTTTTCTCTTTGGGAACTAGCTTGTATTCTTGTAAGTGGCTTCATCAAACCCTACACTGTAAAAAATGTATATTATAATTTTAACAGTAAAAGATTAATAGGCCTGGTTTCACAGACAGGGTTTAGACTAAACCAGGATTAGGCTATAGTTCAATTAGGACATTTAAGTAATTTTTTATAAACGTGCCTTAGAAAAAACATTACTGGTGTGCATTTTGAGACAAAATAAAGGCACTGATATATTTTAAGATCAGTCAGAGCAAGTTTCTTTTAGTTGAAACAGCTCAGATTTAGATTTTAGTCTGGGATTTGGTTTAAGCCTTGTCTGTGAAACCGGGGATAATGTGTTAAAAACTTGTTAACTGTAAGTAACTTAGTATATATGGTAAAAAGTATAATAAATCTATTTATTTATATAAAATATAATAATCATATTAAATAAATACCTGCTAATAAATAAATATTAGATTTATTAATAAATGAATCCTAAGTGCTAGGCTCCTGCTCCAACATCTGCTTTACTGGCAGTGCACTTCAACTTTAATTTGCTCTGCTAGCAGTTTTTCCACTTTAGCTCAAGTGCTCAAGCTTATTTTGCGTACTGACATTTTTTTCTCTCTCTGAAGATTATGCTCTATAACATCCCTGCGGCAAAAGATCACAAGTTCTAAGTAACTATGCTTTTAATAATCCATTTCCTGCCCCCTGACAATTCAGTTGATTTCTGGAGTCTATCTTCCATGGCGCTCTTCTTTCCTCATGTCGCTGCCGCTTCATTTCTCAGTGGCAGATGTCCTGTAAAATCTCCCAGGACGCTGTTGATAAACTCTTTCCTTTTGCTATCAGCATTCCATCACCTTCATTACCTGCCTATCTTCACTTTGGTGCACGAATCATTTAATTTGTCATGCAGAGCGTCTGTAGATGTGCATTATGGCACAAGCGGAACACGATGGGAACCGCAACAAACAGATGGTTTGACAATTTGAGATACCAGTTTGCCTCATAAACCAAAACCTGCTCAGAAAGTATGCACTGTTATAATACTGAATCATTTTTAGGCTTGCTTTCTGGTTTTCCTTCACAGACATGGTCTTGTGGTTACAACACATGTTCTGCGAATAGGGAATGTGCCGGTGATCCGAGATATAATTAAATATCAGAAAATCGAGCTTAATGCATACTTGCTATGTGTCCGGCCTTAGGCACACATATGATATACAGTCCTATATGGCCACTTATTCAGTGACTCATGGGAATAACCCTTCACCTCACTTCAGGCGTCTGGTTTCATATTCCACATCCTCATAATGGATCAATAAACATCCAGATCATATTTAAACCTCTTTTATAGACTTCAAAGTGAACCAGGTCATAATCAGACACATACCTGGACAGACTGTTAAGCTCTGAGGGGTTTTGCTTCAGTTTGTGGAGTTCACCCGAACCCATTAACAGACTGACACTTTGAGCATGTCTCTGAAAGTTGATAATCAGCTGTGGGCCACATCATCAACGCTATTGATTCAGCCAGTGACAGCGACACCCAGCGTTAGCCAATACTGTCACAAACCTGGATTAAAATGCACTCTGTGTAATTTCATGGGTGGGTTCCCTTTCACCCCTCGGCTGCGAGTTTCTCAAATAATACAGATCAGTCTTTCCATACATTCTCATTTATCACTCAAGCATCCCCTGGTCAGCAGACCTGTCCATTCAGATTTATATAATAACTGTGCATCACTTTCATTATGTAGTTTGTTCTGACATTTGTAGCAGTAGTATATATTTATAGTCCCTACAAGGAGAATTTTTATTGCATTATCTAACAAAAGGAAATATACACAGTAATTTACAAAGAAAGGCAGAAGAATAATATTAAAACAAAATTATACATCAATTATTCTAATATAGGCTAATAAATTACATAAAGTATCCAAAATAGTATATAGACTAATTTTAATAACAATAAATAAAAACTTTGTTTTAATGTGAATAATGAAGTGCAGAAATAATATAAAAGGAAAATTAAATAAGAATTTTGACATTAAAGAAAAAAAGGTAAAACACATTTAATAAAAATAATAAAACTTCTAAAATTCGTAATGAAAAATATGATGCATAACGATATGACAGTAAAATCAACATAAAGATATGCAATATTATAATAATGTCGCTCACAGTCTCTCTCTCTCTCCCTCTCTTATAAGAAATGATCGGGTCAGTGATGCTCAGACAGACAGTGGAGCACTTGGATGGAGGCTTCGTCGCAGTGTACAGCGTTCATTCCTAACGTGTCTGTCTACATCTAAACCCACCACAGGACTGGACAAACCGGGACTATATAACTTGCTTTGTCTGATGTGGATACGCGTGCCGTGCTGCATTAATTAAAGAGGGGGACATTTTAGTGATGCCAACATCCAGAGAGCATCTGTGTTGTCGTTACAAGCGCGCGTGGTGAAGTTGGATTGCGGATCGCTTATTATATCGAGCTTGAAACACAATCCCAGCCGTTTTGACACCGCGGATGAGTCTATGTTGTGCATGGATGTGAAGACATTCTCTTTACATCGAGCGATGCGTTTCTGTTGGCTCTGACACTATATGGGGATGTATGCAAATAAATGACATTAGTTTATTGTTATCACGCTTGTTTCAATGTGCATTTAGCGGATTCGACTGGAGGAGACGGAGAATGAATTGACGATACTACGGACTTATTTTACTGAAGATCCTGAGGACTTAAGAGATAATATATCGCCAGTAACCATTTCATTTTTGGAATAGAGTTCTTCAAACTGTTATTTTATCGCTAATTTGACTAGCCAAATTGTGCTTATGTGGAAAAATTGAACTTCATGGGTTTTATTCAAGTCAGAAATATTGTTTAATATGACTGAATCAATCTGAATACACTGTACATCATTTTTAGGGTTAGAGCGAGTAAAAAATATAAATAAATAAACCTTTCAGAAACTTGTTAAAACGCTGGAAGACCGTCAAGAAGATGTTGCATGGATTGTTGTAACTGCTTTCTAGTGTCTACATCGTGTCATTAGGTCCATCTATGCACCTTCTCATAAACATCAGCTGACCATCTAAGGGCGTGAAGTTTTTCCAATCTTCTAAATATCTGCTTCTACTTCATTCAAAGAGCATTTAAACTTAAAGAACCATGGATATTAAAACGGAGTCTGAAGATAATCTGGACTGCGATCGTCCCGCGCCCATTGAAGTTTTCGCCAGCAGGTCTACGCTGCACGGCTTCTCACACATGTTCAGTTATGAACGCCAGTGCATCAAACGATGCATCTGGATCATGTTTTTCATGGGGTCGTTTTCGTTCTTGGTGCTTGTTTGCGTGGACCGCATCAAGTTTTACTTTCAGTACCCCCATGTCACCAAGCTGGACGAGGTCACAGCACCAATGATGGCGTTTCCGGCCATTACCTTCTGCAACCTGAACTCTTTCCGCTTCAGCCGCGTGACGCGCAACGACCTGTACCACGCGGGTGAGCTGCTCGCGCTGTTAAACGGCAGGTGGGTTGTGTGCAAACCTGTAAAACACATTTCAAAATGACAAGGACAGTGACAACCTTTTTTAAAAAAAACAGGACAAACGTGTTACTAAACTAGAACTACATTTTACTTAGAGTTGTTTGTATTTTTGGCGCTTTTTGTTTTTCTTTCTTTCTTTCTTTCTTTCTTTCTTTCTTCGAAGAATTCAAAAAGAGCACCAAGCAACATTATTGGTTTTAATGAAAGGTGACTTTCAACAAATTCACTGACCACTTTTAATGGTTGTCGCCATTTTGTTTGTTTTATGTGACGCTAAAATTGTGGAGCGTTAGAACTCCTTACTTTAAATACTAAATAATTAAAAAAAAATTAAAATTCAATTCAGGGAACATGTAAACAATTTTTACTAATCGTAATCTTTTACTTTTGTTAATTCTGACATGCTATTGCACCATGAACCTATCTGTATTCATTTTTGTTGACAGCAGTTCCTTTTTAAATTTTTCAGGTTTTTTTTATTTTTATTATTATTATTTTTATTATTATTATTTTAAGACGAAGACACTGTATGCTCAAAGTCTTGATTACAATTGTTGGGAGATGTGAAAGGTTACATTTTGAATAATATATACATATATATTCTGAGTTATTATATACACTTTACCATTACACAAAATTTAGGGAAGCATATATTTTATGTTTGTGAATTAGCATTGTGGTTCTATTAATTTTCATAATGATTACATAAAGAAGTTGTAAGAAATGATTTTGCTTTTTATTTACTCTTGTTTACATTTGTGCCGTTCCATATTTGAGCTGTTTTTTTTTTTTTTTTTAGTTAGTTCATGAGGTTGATGGCATTGTGAAATTCATTTGTTTAAAGCTTATATTTTGAATATTACAAAATTTAATATTACACAGATGGTTTTGAAAAGCGGTCTCCTAGTAAACACATGAAAACAGAAATTATCTTTGGTTGTTGACAGAGGTAAATGACATCTGTTTTATCTCAAGGATAATGTCCATATGATTTTCTAAAGTCTGACTGTTGTTTGTCAGAATTTGACTGTCATCAGACACTCTTTGTAATTCAATCCGAATCTGTATTTTAGCTATGATGGGAGTTGAAAACGTAAGCTGTAAACATTCTGCCTCGTTGAAAATGAGAGGAGAGTTAGAGCGTTGACTTGCCTGTCTGTAAATGAAAAATGATTTCATCCCCTCAGGTGTTGAAAGCCCTGGTGAGGGCTGAAGTGAATCATCATTGATTCGATGTAACTGATAACACCATGTGTTGTGCTTGTGGCGAAAGCGCAGCCATTAGAGAAGCAGAAGTTCTGCTCTGAGTTTGGATTTTTCTCTCAGAGCTGTGATTGTCACTCTGCGGTCAGAGCCGCTCCAGAACTCATTGAACACATCAGTGTCTCTATTGGCAGTACAATCTGTCTCATCGCTTTTCAATAACACATTTGGCAGGAATGTATAATTGATGCTGGGTTTAAATTTTCGTTGAAACGTCACGCTCGACTAATATTCATTTTGCTGGATTACTTTTTGGATGTATATTGCATTTGAAGGCTTTCTGGTGTGCTGTTTATTCTTAACAGCTCATATGTCAGTTCCAGATTGAAGCTACATGTCTGTTCTTTGACATTTTGGTTTGGTTTCTTATCATAAGCATTTAGGGGTCTGAAATGAGGCATGTTTAAGATTAACGTAAACATAAGGCTTTGGGTGAGGTATTTAGCAAGAGGAATGTTGCTATTGATTTATGTATGTGCTCTTGAGTGTAGATTTTGGTGTCTTGTGGCGACACATTGAGATCTTTTTCTCAGAAGAAACATCTGATAGGAAGAGGACTTAAATGTCTCCACTTACTTCCCATTTAAACTAACTGTGGTGTAGAAGAAACAGTTTAGATATGTTATGTTAGTTGAGTAACTTATAAGGCATAGAAGAACTTTAAGTTAGAAGTACATCAGTCAGTCATTCACATAATTTCCTCTATAAAGGCATCGCTAAGGAAACGTGACTACAGATAGCACATAGCAACCAACTGGAACCCAATCGCCATGGGAACTGGGAGAGCATCTAGGCAAAGTTTCCACTACTAACTCCTCATTTGCAAATACAGCTAACTATGTTACTTAATGACCAAACAGATAACCAATTTGCATACTATCTTTCATAAATAGTATAGGGCAAGTAAATAATGCAATCCAAATAATATTAGGTCAAATACAATATTTGGCTTACTTTTGGTGGATTTTCAAAATGTACATGATTTTTTGGGCTAATATTACCCACAATCCTCTTCAAAACCTAGGGTCCTAAAAAGGTGTTCTGCATTGATGCTATAGAACAGGAGTGCCCAAACTTGGTCCTGGAGGGCCGGTGTCCTGCAGAGTTTAGATTCAACACCTGAACCAGCTAATCAAGCTCTTACAAGGCATACTAGAAACTTTCCGGCAGGTGTGTTGAGGCAAGTTGGAGCTAAACTCTGCAGGACACCGGCCCTCCAGGACCGAGTTTGGGCACCCCTGCTATAGAACAGGGCTGGGCAACTTCGGTCCTGGAGAGTGTCCTGTAGAGTTTAACTCCAACCCTAATCAAACACACCTGAACAAGCTAATCAATGTATTCAAGATCACTAGAAAGCTACATGCAGGTGTGTTGGGGTTGGAGCTAAAGTGACAGTGACCCTCTAGGACCGAAGTTGCCCAGCCCTGCCATAGAAGAACCCTTCTGGGTTCCCCAAAGGACCTTTTACAATTCTTAAAAGAGCTATTTCTTTAAGTGAATACAATTTTAAAAATTTAAAGAAGCTTTTTTTGTGGAATGGAAAGATTCCATGGATGTCAAAGGTTCTTCATGAAACCACTGATACCAGTAAAGAACCTTGATTTTTGAGGGTACGTTTACACGGTCACACTTTATTTTAAGGTCCAGTTCTTACTGTTAACAAACCATTAGCTACGACTTTTGCCATAATAAACTTCTAATTTGCTGATTATTAATAGTTAGTAAGGTAGTTATTAAATTTAGGTATTGGGCAGGATAAGGGATGTAGAATATGGTCACGAAAAGCATGTGCTTTATAAATACTAAGAAACAGCCAGTATGTTAATAATAGGCATGCTAAAAAGCAACTAGTTAACAGTGAGAATTGGTCCCTATACTAAAGTGTTACTGTTTACACGACAATGATGTACTAAATACAAAACAATGATGTACTAAATACAAAACAAGAACAACATTGTCAAAATGGTCCCTCTTCACATGGATCTGCGAAAACAACTAATAACGCTGTAATATTAATGCCAGACCAGTAGCTGGCAATGTCATTTTGTAAAGAAACACTACATACCTGTGCACATACCTACAGAATGAACACGTAATACGCATCCACGTGACATCACCGTTTCCACAAATTTGCATTATTTCTAGTTTACGTGGAGGCGATAACTTCCAGATTTTGAAAAGTTTGTGTTTCCAGACCTCCAAAATGCTGTTGTCTTACACATAAATGGTCAAAACATATTAAAAGTTTGCCATTTTTAGTTGAAAATGGTCTTGGTAAACGAATTCAAGTTGCAGTACATTGGTGAGGAATGTGAAGTAAATGATTGTAAAAAGGAAAAATGACTTTTAAGGTTAGGTAGATTTTAATGTTTATTTGCATATGCATACCATATGTTTCAAAAATGAGGTATGCGGTATTATCAGTGTAACGGGGTTGCAGTATTTGCACTTCTCTTGTAAAGCATGCATTTTCATTCATAGTGTAGTTAAGTGTGCAAATTGGGATGCAACCAGCTTAGGAATTTGCAGTATTCATGTTATTGTTTGAAGATTGTACACTAATCGTGATGTGGCCTTGAGTAAGATGCAGTGACATCTCAGGCCGATAGTTATCGTGGCGTGACAGGCAGAACTTTCCTGCTTTATTCTCTCTGGGATTCATTAGCAGATGTCATCACGGCTCTATTGAGTCTATTAGAGAAGCTTCACTGACGATCACTTCACATTTACAAGCAATGCAAAAGTGATGCTCTTAAATTTAATATGCCCTCAGTCCACCGCGCTTTAGTCTGTCACATCAGAGCAGCTTTATATGTTAATGATCCCATATACAGTTTGCATAGGAATTTTGTGAGTGTGTGCATGGAAAAATGAAGTACTTCTTTAGTTTCAGATCTATTTCTCGACTCATTATTTGATTAGACTGACAGTTATATGAAAAGATTGACAACACTAAATGTTAAATACAAAACTAGAGTAGAAAGTTTCTGAAGAAAATGTGCTTGCTCTGAAAATGTTGTTGCTCAAGGTTTCTGAGTGGTTTTAGCATGGTATTTTTCTTGGTTCCTAGGTGATTGCTTACTGTCCTACATCAAAAAATCATATTTTTTTTTTCATAAAGTCATCAAGATATGGTTGGTTTCCCCCTCTTATTATCCATTTGGTGAATTAATTTTTGAAAAACCACAGCTGTAAGTGCGAGTACTAGTAGTAGTGATGCTGTATTTATTAAGCGCTGCAGTGTAGTGTGAGTTCATGTGATTACTGTGATTATCTTCTAATTGCAGCAATTCTGAAACATTTGTCATTATATACTACATACTACTTTTTTAAAACAGGAGGAATTGTACACTCTCTCTACTGTGTAGTGCAGTATTACAGATGACATGACCTGAAAGAGTCTGGATGTCAGTGAGTGACATTCAGATCATCTCATTCTCATCAGTTCTCTTCTCATCTCGTGATAAGATCTTTTAAAGAGCGATGCTCATCTTCAAAGATCGTTGGATCTGTGTGAAATGAGATCAGTTGAGCTGTGTTTCTTTCAGATTTTGTCTCTATTTCAGACATGTCTTTGTGTTGGGGTTAAACTCCTGGAGCGTTCGGTTTATTTATTTATTTGTTTGCTGACAAACAGTCAACTAACACCTAAATTAATTTCTGCCTATTTCATTGTTTAATCAGTTCTTTTCTTTCCACTGGGCCAAGTGGATTATTTAACAGGTGAAAGATTAATGCTGGCGGCCTTGAAGGAGCGGCTCTGAATATTGAAAAGTTCAGAGAATAAAAGGCAAAGAGAAAATATGAAATGACTAGAGCGTGTAGAGTCAGAAAGTGGACAGATTGCATGTTCAAGCTTCAGAGACCGTCTGTGGTCTCTAAGACCTCAAAAGTTTCCTATGTACGTATGTGAGCGCAAATGCTTTTAGCGACGCTAGCTCAAATGCGCGTGATGTTTTGTTTTGAAATATATTAGAATGCAATTTGTAATTCAACTCAAGTGTGTTGTCAGCGCCGCCACGAGGGATGCAACATTAGCATAAACTGTCTTCTTTTACAGTCAGTTTTCTCTTTCAGCTCAATTATTGGCATGAAAGAGCAACAGTTTCTTCTGCTGAGAATCTTATTGGAAAGTAATCCTACAAATAATATGTGAATGATGTGACACACCCATTGATTTGGCAGCATCTAACGTACTAGTTTTTGTGATTTGGATAAAAAAAAAAACACCAGAGAAAATAGATGTGAAGTCTTTGAAAGTGTTTCATACCATCAACATCCGTTTCTCAGTTGTTCTTTGGTGCAGGTCTAAGGACTGATGGACAACAGCAGGACACCGTTCGATTCCCTCCATCAGTCCGAGCTGTTACAGAATGACTTTGCTGCTGTGAATCAGTGCGGCCAAAGATCTGTGTGACGTGAACACATCCACCTGAACACATTCCCACAAACACATCTATGCACATAATTCGACTTCACTAGGAAAAAAAAAAAAAGCAATTCCCCGTACTGCGCTGGCAGGATATTTTTGGCCTATCGATCCAGTGTTCTGTTTTGCCTGAGGCTCAGTAAGAGAGAACCGCTGCACAACATATTAGAATGTCACTAGAACAATCTCAATTTTCCAGCACAAGAATCGCGAGCGCGACCCCCGCCTGTCAGCATGTTCTCGATTACACACAGCTGGGGGCTTTCCAAAACATAGCCTGAAATGTTCTCGTCGACATGCGGCCTCATTGTTTTTAACAAACTAAACCATTTTTATTAATTTTTTTCTGGCTCTGTCGATGAATTGAGCTGTGAATGTTTTAAAGATTGAATTGAAGATATAGAATTGAATTTATTTACTTAACTCTATAAAGCTTACTGTGTTGTATTTGATATGCAAACTTCTAAAAGCTCATTCACACCAAAGATAAAAACTATAACGATAATGGTAAAGATGTAGTTTTAATAATCGCTCTAAAGAATAGCAGAGTCACACCACAGCTATAATGATAACAGCACAGATGAACGATATCATTAGAATGACTTTTCAGAATGAGTTTTTCCAGCTGTTCAACAATGAAAATATTGACAGCCAATCAGAATTTTTCCTGCTTTAAAGAGCTTGAGCATTTAAAGGGGCAGGTGACATAACAGCAACATGCACTTGTAATAAACAGAACATTATCAACGCTATAGACGCTAATATAGTTATTGTTCTTGATGTCTTGGTGAGCAAAATTTTGCTGAAGAAAGTTTGCTGTTGTACACAATTTCTTTGCTATCTTCTACATTTAACATAAAATCAAGGCGATGTAGGTAGGAAAAATAATATTAACCAGTAATATCAACAGCCACTTTTCTCAATCCAATGAAATTCCAGATCCAAAGTCAAGTCCCATCCTCCATTATTTCACATTAAATGTTTAACTCACATTAAATAATAACTCAAAAGTGCATTGCATTAAGTTAAATGTGTTGTGCATGTTGTTATCATTTCATGAATGTTTATTCGTATTCCAGTTTTATTTAGCAAATTTTAATAGTCACTTTTGCGAAATAAGGCAAGATGATGATGCAGACTGTGATTGCGGTTACTTCCAATTTGTTTGTCACACTGTAAATGGAATGTCATGTTTAAGTCATTGTGTTGTGGGATGTGCTTTAGTATACATTATTTTTTACATATTAGACATTGTTTTACGGCATTTTTTGCAACCTCATCGCAAATATATATGTTGTGCACTTACTACATTGTGCAGAAATATTATGGTAGTGTGCTATTCAGAATTTTTTTTTTCTCTTAGAATGTAAGTAGTCAGCATTTTTTAATATTATTTTAAATATGCAAATACCTCTGTTCTGATTGGTTGCAGACTTCTGGTATTTCAGATGGCCATTCGGTTTGTTTGTAAACAACTGACACAATTCTCCGCAATGTAACTTCCTGTTGCCATGCGGTGAAAAACCAGTCGTGTTGCTGCTGCGGTAAGACACGAGGCATAGCAACTGGGAGCCGAGGGGGCTTCAAAGGGATTGGAGGGCTGACAAGCGGAAGCAATTAACTTGTGTCTCATAAGCCATGTGATAAACAAGGATTTATCCCCATGTAATTAGCACTGTTTGTGAAACCACACCGGTTCTGTGTTGATATACAGGCCCTGCTGTGCTCACCGGCTCTCTGTCATTTCGCGCCTTTGCGTCTGGGAAATGCTCCCGTGATTCTTTGCGCCTCTTCACAGCTTGGAAATAGTAACATTATTGTTGCAAGAGTTTAACAGAGCAGGTGGAAGAGCAGAACAGGATGGACTTGTAAATAAAAGGCTCGTTTGTTGACAGAATTTATGGTTTCATAGGGTAAGAACAGTTAAAGGGACAGTTCACCGTTCAAAAAAAAAAAAAAAGTTCTGTCATTATTTACACACACAAGTTGTTTTTCCAAACTATGTGAGATGATTCCCACATTCTTCAAAATATCTTCTTTGATGTTTAACAGAAGAAAGTCATATAAGTTTGGACCATATTGAGGGTGAGTAAATGATGACAGAATTTTTGGATGAACTATCCCTTTAAGTTACATAAAAACTAACCCGGTTGTGTTTTGGAGGCTAGTCTTCAGTATGATGGTGTGCTGGTTTCCCAGCAGACTTTTACCTAGCTAAACCACGAGTGTACCTTCTAACCAGGGTAAAACCAGACATAGTTGGTCCACCAGCTAGACCAGTACCAAAATTGCATTTAATTCCTCCCAAAATGAAGCTTTGGTCATCATTACTCATGTTAATCTAGACAAAAGAAGATATTTTGATAAATGTCAGTAGCTGCGTTTCCATTACAGATTTGTGCAAACTTTTGCAATATATTATAAATGTGGAAAAAAAAAGCTATTGTAAAATGACGGCCTTTCCATTAACAGATGTGACTAAAACTTTTTTTTTTTCCCTTTCGCAAAAAGTTATGGTCACGAATGTTGGTAAGTTTATGTATATATCGCAGCCATTATTTTTAATTGAAGGAGACGTAGGCATGTGTCTTCAGCAAAGCAGCACTTAGAGCCACTTCTGGGATGCTTCTGAAACATATTAACACTAGCATTGATTAGAGTGGCTGCGATCAACTCAGGTGGCCGCGTGTTTTTTTTTTTTGTTTTTTTTTCATTTTTGGATGAACTATCCCTTTTAAGTTGCATAAAACCTAGTCTTCGGTATGATGGTGTGCTGGTTCCAAACAGACTTTTATCTAGCTAAACCACTAAATTGAGCTTCTAACCTGGTTAAACCAGATGTAGTTGGTCCACCTGCTAGACCAGCACCAAAACAGTATTTAAATGGATAGTTCATCCCAAAATTAAGCTTGGGTCATCATTTAGCATCCTCGTGTAGTTTGTAACCTGTTTGTGACTGATTTTCTAATACGAAACATAAAAGAAGATATTTTGAAGAGTATCAGTGAAAGTCAGTAGGGTCCAAAAGCAACACTGGACCCCATTGACTTTTCCTGTTTGGGGGGAAAATCATAAAAATAAATTCAGGTTTCAAAATGGCTTTTATGTAAATGCAGATCCTAATTATGTACATTTGTTTGCTCAGATTGCACTTTAATATACTGTGTTTAAATGCATTGCATGTGTTTACCACTTTAATGCACAGCCAAACTGCATAATGGGAGAAATCCCTTCTCTGCTTTATTTAAAACAAGTTGTTTACTTCCAGAATAACAACATATTGAGGGACCCCACTCTGCTTACTTTAAATCTCTTGGAAGACTTTTGAGACTTCCCAAACGGTTCATTCTCAGAGTTAATTCGCAATAACAGTGCATTTGTTGTGGCGTGACGTTTAATCAAGCCGCATCACCTCTCCTGTAATCTGGGAAGTCTGTTTGAGGAAAACCAACATTTTTTTTTCTGCACTGAGAGAGCAATGAGGAAGATGCTCTGTCGTTTGTTATACCATCTTTGGAAAATTAAAGTGCTTATGGCCTATAATCCAATTGCACCTTTCCCAACCTCACTTACCGAGCTTCACGCTGATTACTTTAGGGAGTTCTGGCAGGGCAATATTAAAACTTTGCACACACATACACACATACACACACAGAGCAACCGCCGAGGGAGTAGATACAGAAACATCCTAACTCAGTTGGTGGAGTTCCTGGCGGCATCTGCTTCCTGTTGGCGTCATCAAAACGTGAGTCTAAATGAAGTTAGAGACTCATAAGAGCAGGAGAAGGTGCAGGGGCCATGAAGAACCATGTGAAAAGACAAGACACTGCAGACAAAACCATTGTTTTTTCAGTGTCAATTTTGAGATTTTCTTCTAAAATACAAATTTAAGTGTTTTTTTTTAAGAATATTTGCATCTGCAGATATCAATTACTATAGTATTTTAAAAGCAGTTTCTCAAAAAACTTCAGCAGCACTTACATACACCAAATTTACGGTTTTATTCCTGGCTTTATTCTGAAGGTTTTTACAGAGGGATTTGAAACAACATGAGGGTGAGTAAATGATGACAATTAAAAATTTTGGGGTGAAAACCTGATCTCATGACGAAAACGTACCGGTGGGAACTTTTTCGCAAGATGCGAAATACATAACAATAAGTGCAGATCATTGCAGTTTTCAACAGAAATTAACACTAGAGGTGGTAAAACAGCAAGCACTCGTAATTGTTTTCATACATAGTTATGATTACAGCTCCATATGTTTTGCTTTCCGGGTGTAACAAGCTTACTCGGTAGCTTAGCCGGCACGGAATTGGACTTATGATGTGAAATTCTTGGGTACAAATCCCGTAAAAAACATGACTCACGATGAAAGAGCTAAGAGATTGAAAACCAAGATCATAAAACAAGCTAAAACGGCATGCTTGCATAGTATTTGTAGTAAATGCATAGTAAGTGCAGATGGTACGTTATTTTAAAACGTCATGGAGCTTTAGCGTTGTTGCGCCACTTAATGGACATTTCAAGTCAGAACTGCGGTGACGCATACAAAACCAACATCACATAAAACGTACCATATGTACGTTCATCTGTTCTGGGGGGAAAACTGAACACTCTTTTAACGCCACTCAGTGGACATTTCACATCGAATATGTCACGAAATGTACATGGCGCTATGTATTTCGTGTCTTGCAAACAAATTCCCACAGGTACGTTTTCGTCATGAAATCAGGTTGGTGAAAACTGCAAGATTTGGTGAACAACTGCTGATGAAGGATAATTCACCCCAAAATGAACATTCTGGCATCATTTATTCAACCCATGTTGATGTAAACCTCTATGACTTCCTTGCTTCTATTGTTCAATCTGGTCTGTTTCCATAAAATAAAAAGTTCACAATGATTTATTGTGATATTGTGACTGAAATTGTTGTTGTTAAACATTATTATTTGGAAAACTTGTTTTACCAACTTTCTTATGTAAAACACAAAATGAGGTGTTTTGGAAAAAAAAAAAATACATTGAAATTACATTGAAAATCAATGGGGTCCAAAAAACATTGGAGCCACTGACTTAAACTGTATGGGCCAAAAAACAGTAGCATAAATTCAACCTGGATTTGCATGGACAAAAGTGATTTATTTTTCCACCAATATTTATTTTTCCCCAAGCTTCATAAATATCACAAAAAGCACCATAAAAGTTTCATAAAATAGGTTAAAAAAATATGTAAAAGTATATCTTTGAACTGAAATAATTGCTAAACAATATTTGCTCCATCTCTCGAATGTTCACTTTTGCACATTCAAATATGGCTTCTTTCAATGTGTTGCATCAGTGACATAAAATTGAGCAATTCTCATGCGTGTCAGATCATGTTTTAATGTGCTGAATCATTAATTTTCAGAGATTAGCGACATATATTTGGATCCATTGCTAATTGTACAGCTTGAAATATAGTGCGTATGGACTACTGTAACGATATTTTTATTTTGCTTTTTATGAAGGTTCCCACTTTGAATTTAGGCTAAACATACTTTGTGTTCAAATCTTGCTTTAAAATTTGCAAAGTTTAGGTATACGAATATCAATAATCCTCCGGTGTCCCATAATGTTCAAATAACAGTACAGTGAAGCATGAACACTTTCATTAGTTGACTGGAAAATAAAGAAATAAATGCTGTGGATCACTTTAAGCCCATCTAATCAAGCAGTAACTAAATGCTAAGCTATCAGTGTTGACGCAAATAGTCTCGCTTTGAACTCACTTTGTCACACTGCTTTGTAAATAATCATATTCTCAGTCTAACAGAGAGAAATAGCGCTCCACTCATGCTCACAGGTAGGCATCGCTCGTACAAGCGCTAAGCAAACTGCTCCCAGCAGGCATTTAATAAGAGAGCTGTAACAGGCCGCCGGTCGAAATTCAATATTCTCTAAAGGTGAATAAATCACGGATCGGAGATCCGTGCCAGATCTCTATGTGGGCTTACTTAGAGTCGGAAAATATCCACCCGTCGAAGGTGAGATGGTGAAGCCAGTGGTCTTAAATTGAGTTAACCTTGCGCTGTGGTCAGCCTTACAGAGCTGTCGTTCTTCTGTGTGGCTATTATTAGCAAAGCAAGATATAAAAGGTGAGGCTAGCAGGTTCTCCGGTAAGCAGTGGTCACTCCCACGCTCGCCGGATGGGCAAAGAAAGGATATTGCCACAAATAATAATGATATGAACCTTAACCGAAGCAGACCGCCTGTTATCACACAAATCCTCCTGGTTTTGTGAGGTGCTAACAGAGTTTCTGGGAGTAGTTGTGAAGAAATCCTCACAGGATCATGTCTGAGGGACAGTTGGAGCTTTTTCAATTTGGTTCTGGCCGTTTGCCAATTTTTCAGAGAGAGGACGAGAAACTATTGTAAGCTGGAATCAAACTTGTCACGGTTTTGGCTTTTACTTCAAGACAAAATCAAAATGAACTATTTACTTGGTCTCATTGTGAGTGTTTTATCTGTTATTTTAAAGAAAAAATAAATCGTTCGTCATTCATTCGTAATCGTTCATTACAATTAAACAGAAATAGCCTTAAAGGGTTACTCCACCCCAAAATGAAAATTTTGTCTTTAAATCACTTACCCCCATGTTGTTGCAAACCCGTAAAAGCTTCGTTCATCTTCAGAACACAATTTAAGATATTTTAGATGAAAACCGGGAGGCTTGTGACTGTCCCATTGACTGCCAAGTAATTACCACTGTCGAGGCCCAGAAAAGTATGAAAAGCATTGTCAGGATAGTTCATCTGCCATCAGTGGTTCAATCTTAATTTTATGATGCGACGAGAATACTTTTTGTACGCAAAGAAAATAAAAATAATGACTTTATTCAACAATTCGTCTGCTCTCTGTCACTCTGTGTCAGCGTAGCGCCATTTTGGATATTATCCACTGAACGCAAGCAGCGTACGCTCTTCTGTATCAGCACAACACAAGGATACGTATTCTACGTGTATTTATGCTTTGATTTGAACGAAAATAGCGCATCCTTGTGTTGTACACTGCTTGCGTTCAGTGGATAATATCCAAAATGGCGCTACGCTGACAGAGAGACAGAGAGGAGACGAGTTGTTCAATAAAGTCGTTAGTTTTATTTTCAATATAGTCAAAATAGAATATCTACTTTAATACATATTTCTAGTCATATTGTGAATGTTTCATCTCTTATTTAAAAAATAAATAAATAAATAAACATTAAAGAAAAAGGTCTTGTAATCTTTCATTATTAAAAATTAAACAAATATCAAGAGTTAAGATTAGAAAGTAACAAACAGAAATAAATAAATACATAAAAAGTATTTTAAATGTTAGTTTGAAGGAAAAAAAAAAGGAAACTGTCAAAGTTAAACTGGAATATCAAGATATAAGTCAAAATAGAATTATTAATGTTGGAAAAATTGGCTATTTACTATTTAAAATATTTGTTCCAGGTCCTATTGTGGAATGTTTCATCTGTTATTTTAACGGAAAAAAAGTTTTTAAATGTTACTTTAAAGAAAAAATTAAAATGTTTGTCTTCGTAATCTGTCATCAAAATTAAACCGCAATATCAATATGCGAAGTAGTATTAGTATAATTATAGTCAACATCACAATTGACTATTTACTTGGTTAATATTTGTGTCTGGTCTTATAACAATAAGTATTTAATCCGTTATTTTAAATAAAAAAATGTTTATCTTTGTAATGTCTTCATGAAAATTAAACGACTTTCCTTTTTAGATGATGTCATGAAGGACTCCTTTTTCAATTTATGAATAAAATCAAGCCTAGCCCCTTTTCATTTTGTTAAACTGTAGGTGCAGTAGTTGTGAAGTGAAATGGCATGTGAATGAAGTTTCACGTTGATTTGAAATATGGCTGTCAGATTTGAATTAAAATGATTTAGTCTGAAGGAGAAGATTAATAAACCACTTATGAAATTCAAGCTAATGAGATCTACTTCAAGCTCGACGAATTCCACAGCTAATTGATCTTATTTTTCTGACTTGTGATAATTAACAGCAAGGGGCCTCAAACAGGAAGTTCTCCTGTCATGTGACGTCCCTCCCTACAATAAACATAACTGATATTCTCATAGCGTCACGCGTGTACATGTGAAACTGTGATGCTATGATGAGAAGAAGAAAAGACCAGGTAAACATCTGAAAGTGATGTTAGTTTTTATAGAGATAAATGTAAGAAATCGAGGCAATAATAGAGCTATGTTGAGTCAGATGGAAGTATTAGTGTTGTACTTCAAGATGTTCTAGTCTGTAGTGTGTTTAATTTAAGCTGCCAGCAGCTCTGCATGAGAATGTTTGTTGTAGAGATTAGCCAGCTTAATCGACACTGAAGATGTGATGATATGTCAACTACCTCAGATTATCATACTCAACATCAGTTTAGCACTGCGGAAATGTCACATTTTTAAACCGATCACACAATTTTGCTTTTTTATGGATTCTCAGGTATATATATATATATATATATATATATATATATATATATATACATATACAGTGCTGCTTGAAAGTTTGTGAACCCCTTGCAGAAAATGTGAGTAATTTTAACAAAATAATAGAGATCATACAAAATGCATGTCATTTTTTTTTTTTTTTTTGTACTGTCCTGAGTAAGATATTTTACATAAAAGATGCTTACATTTAGTCCACAAGACAAAAAAAAAAAAAAAAAAAACTAATTGCTGAAATTATTAAAATAACCCCATGCAAAAGTTTGGGAACCCTTGGTTCTTAATACTGTGTGTGGTTACCTGGATGATCCACATCTGTTTTTTTTTGTTTTGTGATGGTTGTTCATGAGTCCCTTGTTTGTTCTGAACAGTTAAACTGAGCACTGTTCTTCAGAAAAATCCTCTATGTCCTGCAGAATCTTCAGTTTTCCAGCATCTTTTGCATATTTGAACCCTTTCCAGCAGTGACTGTATGATTTTGAGATCCATCTTTTCACACTGAGGACAATTCAGGGACTCAAACACAACTATTAAAAAAGGTTCAAACATTCACTGATGCTCCAGAAGGAAATACGATGCATTAAGAGCACCCCCGGGGTGAAAGCTTTTTGAATTTGAAGATCAAGGTAAAATTGTACTTAATTTGTCTTCCGGGAAACATGCAAGTACCTTCTGTTGCTTCCGAAGGGCAGTACTAAATGGAAAAAAAATATATATATATATATTTCTACAAAATAATAAAAATTTGGACGACATCATCCTGTTCAAAAATTTTTGAATCATCATCTCTTCCCCCCCCCCGACTCTTAATGCATTGTGTTTCCTTCTGGAGCATCAGTGAATGTTTGAACCTTTTTTAATAGTTCAGAACAAACAAGGGACTCAGGAACAATCACAAAACAAAACAAAAAAAAAACAGTCGTAGATCATCCAGGTAACCACACACAGTATTAAGAACCAAGGGTTCCCAAACTTTTGAATGGGGTTATTTTAATAATTTCATCTATTTTTTTTTTTTTTTTGTCTAAATGTAAACATCTTTTATGTAAAATATCTTTCTCAGGACAGTACTAAATAAAAAAATTATATGCATTTTGGATGATCTCTCTTATTTTGTTAAAATTCCTCACATTTTCACAGATTCTGCAAGGGGTTCACAAACTTTCAAGCAGCACTGTATATAGTGCGTATATATGGGGAGGTCTGTGAGTAGGGCAGGCTTACAATGGGAGCCCGTCAAGTGCTCTTGTCATGGTCAGTGTGGACTCAGAACTTTCCTGAACTGACAGTGGCGCAAACTAAGAGGATGATGGGCTGAGAGTGAAACAGGGACAGCGCTCTCTGTGTATGCTGTCATGCCTGAGTTTCGCTGTCTCTCTCGAGCCCGTCTGTCCTTCTGTCTCACCACCTCCATTAATCTTTTACTTTGTGCTACAGCAGCGAGAGGAAACCTGCCTGACAGCTCGTCTGTGCGGCGAGAGGTTCGAGGAAAGAGCAACAGAAGGACGCGGATGGTCTGACGGAAATGAAACCTGCTATTTCAAATGGACGTATTCACACCTGTTTGCTCTCCAAAACACCATATGATGCTTCTTACATGTTTCAGAGACTAAAAATAAACAAGTTTTGCTAATTGTGTAATATTATACAAAATATATTAACCATTAGTCAAAATATGGCTTTTTTCCAATCTTGTAAGTAATATTGCATGTCAGGACGAGATTTGTATCTTATCATATCAAACTCCAGGTCTATCTTCATATCAGCCAGTGGATTTTAGTGTGACGCTGCAGTCATGCCGCTAAGGAAGTCTGACAAGCTGTCTTAATTGCGAGGTTAATTACTGAAAGTCATGGCTGAGGTGTAAAGCCTCGTGGGATCTGGCAGTAGTGTTTGGCTGTTGTTTTAGTGCAGATTTAGAGTATTTTCCTCCTCATCCTTGAGTTTTAGCAGTAGGGTTATTAAAGGAAGAATAAAAGGGCAACATTGGTTGTCTCAGAGGGTGATTCGTTCATGTTGTTGTGGCCGCGCATACGCGGCATCCTTTTGGTTCATCTTTTTTCAAAATCTTTTGCGTTCATTCAGAAAACAGTGAAACGAAACGCAGAAGAAACTTTAGTAGGACATTTTAAAGAGATAAGTACTTCTGTAAATAAATAATACACCCAAGTTCATTTATATTAAGTTACAATTAATTATTGTAAATGGTCATAATATTTAAAGTGCTAAACTGTGATAAACCTCTAATATAACCAAATTATGAACGGAATACAGCTCAGTTCATGAGCTGATGATTTGAATCAGGTGTGTTAGATAAAGTGGGGGAAACGGCATTAAAAGAACATGTTGTTTGTGAACCGGACTACACCACTCACGCATGTTTGTTTGCTTGTTTTAGTGTACAGGCCGAGAAGATTCAAAGTTATTTGTGAAGCTTGTTCAAAATAAAGTGTTTTCTTCTGATTGCTTTGCAGCATACAGTCGATCCATCTCATCACATTCGGTTGAGACTACAAACTCACTCAAAACTCAAGTAAAACACGATTTCTTTCGTCATTGCCCTTGGAGATTTGGCGGGTTTTTGTATTTGCCTTTATTACTGTTAAATAACGGTCGTGTCTGGCACATGCACTTTATTATACTTATACATGAGCTGCCAAGCAACTCCTGAGGTAAATTTGAAAACGCCGGAGCCACCAGTTTCAGCCAAACTTCATGTAGTCTTTTGGTAAGTTTCTTTGTCTACTTACTGTGAAGTAGAGCCCTGTGTGGAACTGTTTTCTTAATCCCACTCCTGTTTAAATCCTGACCATTACCGCCCATTCCTGCGATTTTTGTGTCCGCTCGCGCAAACATTCTAACGTTGTAAATAATTTTCGCGCATCATATAGCTATCAATATGCGGGGTATTGAAAACGCTTTAGAATAAGCGCTCACTGTTCACTTTCGACTTTACAGTTATGTGTACTCTGTTTAAAGGAAGTATATTTTACAAGATAATATATTTATCAGTGAGCTCAGGATCTGTTGAGCAGCAAATCCTCCACCATGATCTTGTTAGTAATCTCTCCTTACTCTCGACCCGTGATCAGTGAAGTCAGACTCTGCAGCTCGTGTGGATACAGGTTGTCAAGTCTGCCTTTTCCACACGGAATTAGGCTACATTTAAACTGTTGCTATAGATTTATTTTCCCCCGTGGGTTAAAGGCTTTAAATATTGCATAAATTGCATTTGACTGAAATGCTTGCATTGAAACATTAGCGTTCTACCTCCCAAATAGCACATGTAAGTCTGCAAGATGTCTGTTAAAGATCGCTTGATCTGGAAAGCATCTGCCGTAAGATGTCAGTTTTAGATGCATTCTAAATCATAAACATCTTAAAGACATCTAATAAATGTCTATTTGACATCTTATAGGAAACGTCCTAGATGTATTGCATATGAGCAAACACTCTAAAAAATACATTTTGCAGATGTAAAAGCGGATGTCAAATAGATGTCTCCGTGATATGCGTTTGCTATCAGTGCTATGATAAAACTGCGCTGGATTTTTAAGTTTTGATATTTTGGATATGGCCATTGTACTAGGGCTGGTTTTGACTGGCATGGGTTAGTTTTTGTCATGCAGACAACCCTGGCTGTATTGGTTTAGTTTTGCATACATTTTCCAGCTGATCTAAATGCGCCAAATCACAGGCTGGCGGGATCCGTCATCCGCGCTATATTTTTTTTCTGACCGCCCACTTCCGCCCACAGTAAAACTAAAACCAGCCCTCTAGTGTGAAGTGACATATTCGTGTACAATTGTTCTTATGACATTTGTAGTGCTCTTTGAACTAAATAACATTCTTGTTACGTTTAAAGATTTGATGTTAAGTTATCAGGTGATTTTTTTTTAGTGCTGTCAGTTACTTAAAGTGATACCATTATATTTCAAGTATGTTATAATATTATAAAGATTTAAAATGAGTTTATAATGGATATTTGGCTATTCATATAGTCATTTGCTGAATGTCTTCATATTTGCATTATTTAAATTATTGATGCATACATATTCATTGTCAAACACTAAAGTACTTTGCCAGTAACCCACAATGACATGAAATCATTTAACAGCCTACTTCAGCTGCTTACTTTTTAAAAAAAGTAAATTCTTGTATATTTGCTAACTTGAAGATATGTTGCATTAGAGGGAAAACTTATGTTATTTGTGATTCACATCACGTTCTGTCAGTTCTGTAAGTTCTGTAAGTTTTTAAGAAAAAGTCTGTCAGCAGTTTTGACTTTCATTTTTTAACCTTTAATCGTGACTGTTGAGAGCAGACAGGAAAGCATGGGTGTATGTCCATTACCATGATGGCTTTACCACTGTAAAAAAATGGTGCTTTTTTTCCCAAAGCGATTGCCATTCAATGTGCTAAACTCAACATGCTTTCCTGATTGAAAACGTCTTATCTTATCAGGTATGAGATCCGGGATACACACTTGGTAGAGGAGAGCGTTATGATGACCCTGAAGGATAAGGCAGACTTCTCCAACTTCAAGCCCCGTCCCTTCAACATGCGCGAGTTCTACGATCGAACGGGCCACGACATTAAGGAAATGCTGCTGTCCTGCTACTTCAGAGGAGTCGAATGCAGCCCCGAAGACTTCTCAGTGGTGAGCATGAATGCAAACTTTGTTTCAGGTGCAGAAGGACGCAATCTGATTGGTGGAGACTGGAATGATGGGGAAATTGGGTTTATGTGTTTTCTAGGTACTTGTATTTGGGGTTTTTTCAAAAGGTCTTCAAATGTAATTTATAGGAGCACCATTGACTTTACTGTCAACGTTCCTGAGTGAGGTGGACTTGTCATCTTTAGGTCATGTGTTGAGTTCGTACAGTTGTACTGAAGCAAGCATTGCTGCCTAGTGAGATAGTAAGAGATTATTTTTACCCATGGGGTTGTATCGATCTGATCCTCTGATAATACCGTGAAGAGGCCTCACTTAAAAGATTCCTTTATTCCCCTGGTGATCCATGGATAAGGATTCTAGAATGAGTTTATTCATCATCTTGCTGTATCTGATTGATGGCATCTCTAGAAGGAAAGGTGTTTTTCCATATAGATGCTGTATTATTATTATTTATTTATTTATTTATTTTTTAAAAGCACAAATGTTTGTTTCCAAATATGTACAGTTGGTTATATTTTGAGTGTATTTGGCAAAATTGCAGTAACTTTTGATTGACATTGAGCTTAACGTATCTTATATAATTATTTATTTTAATTAATGCTCAGTCATTGAGATTGCTAGTTTAATTTAAGCTTTAAGACATTATCGTCCTGGTTAACATGAATGACTCACACGGAAAAGCTTTTAAAGGTGTGCTGTCTCCATAGATCAGTTTAAAGAGCTGTGTGAGAGGACCGTATTGATTATTGATAAGAGGCGATTAATTAGTGTTACTCTTACGAGAGATGAACACTGACATTTTTAAGTGCTGCAGAAGATCTAAACGATATTACGATTGATTTAAAACTACTTCCAGTGAAAGTCTGAGTTTGTGTTCAATTTTTGTCTCTCGACATCTGAAATTTGCCAACTCAGCTTTTTACATTCATTCATAATTTAATTCTTTGAGAAACTTATTTTCATTCCAAGCAAAAATCTCACGTTTTAGGCACTAGAGAAATTTTTGGTGGATTTTTCCTTGTAGATACATCCTTTGAAGTAAAATAACTGCTTTTTCCAATGTATTTGAATATTTTCTGATTAAAAATACTTCCTTTAAAGTGCTCTTTTTCAATGGTGTGCACTGTCTGAAACCTTTAAGGTCATTATAGGAACCTAAACCTAATTTGCTGACCTCATGCTCTTGGATAATCAGCTGATTGTCATGCATATAAGCCCCAGTTTTAAAAACATATGCTGAGATGTAAGCAAGCATCCGTGCCATTTCCCTCAGTGTCCTGGTGGACCCATAAGCCCCAGCTGCTGTGAGATCCCTGTGGTGGAGCGCACACGAGTACGAGGGGCGTTGTGCTGATGTGAGTGTGTGTTTGTGCTGATGTTGAACAGCTCAGCAGAGAGCAATAACACTATATGATGAGACACACATGAGCAATGAAGCAACTAAACTACCTTTACATGACACATGTGTGAGGTTTGCTGTGTCTATCTATCATTGCTCTATCTTTCTATATTTCTATATTTTTATTCTTTAGATCGGTCATTTGTTCTAGCTCTTATTCTAACTATTGGCTGTTTGTTCTAGGTAATTCTACCATCTGCTCTTCGTTCTAGTTCATTTTATTATTGGCTGTTCATTCTAGCTCTCATTCTGGCTATCAGCTGTTCGTTCTAGTTCATTCTGGCATCGGCTGTTCGTTCTAGCTCTCATTCTGGCTATCAGCTGTTCGTTCTAGTTCATTCTGGCATCGGCTGTTCGTTCTAGCTCTCATTCTGGCTATCAGCTGTTCGTTCTAGTTCATTCTAGCATCTGCTGTTCGTTCTAGCTCTCATTCTGGCTATCAGCTGTTCGTTCTAGTTCATTCTAGCATCGGCTGTTTGTTCTAGCTCTCATTCTGGCTATCAGCTGTTCGTTCTAGTTCATTCTAGCATCTGCTGTTCGTTCTAGCTCTCATTCTGGCTATCTGCTGTTCGTTCTAGTTCATTCTAGCATCGGCTGTTCGTTCTAGCTCTCATTCTGGCTATCAGCTGTTCGTTCTAGTTCATTCTAGCATCGGCTGTTTGTTCTAGCTCTCATTCTGGCTATCTGCTGTTCGTTCTAGTTCATTTTAGCATCAGCTGTTCATTCTAGCTCTCATTCTAGCTATCAGTCATTTTAGCTATCGATTGTTCATTTTAGCTCTCATTCTAGCTGTCGTTCGTTGTAGGTCTTGGTCGTTTTAGCTATCGTTCATTCTAGATCTCATTCTAGCTATTGATTGTTTGTTCTAGCTAATGGTTGTTTGTTCTGGATCTCATTCTAGCTATCTACTGTTTTTTCTATCTTCCTTTCTAGCATTGTTTTCCTGTCTATCGATTGGTTGGTTGGTCATTATCGATAGATAGAAAGCTGTCATTTTAGTTTGTTCTTTCCATGTTTTTGTTGTTCTATAGATCGGTTTTGTGTTCTAGCTATTAGTTGTTTCTTGCTAGCTATTGATCATTAATTTTAGCTAGCATTCTAGCTATCTGCCATTTTTTTCTGTCTTTTAGTGTTGTTCTTTCTAGCCCTGTCAATCGATTGGTTGTGTGCTCTAGCGGTTGTTTGTTCTAGCACTCATTCTAGCTATCAGTTGTTCATTCTTAGCTGTTTGTTCTATCTACCGTTTTAGGCTATCTGCTGTTTGATCCATCTTTCTAAGTTTTTCTAGCATTGTCTTTTTTTCTATGTATGGGTCATTTGTTCTAGCTATTGGGAATTTGTTTTAGCTCTCATTCCAGCTGTCATTCATTCTAACCATTTTTTCTAGTACTCATTTTAGCTATCATTCATTTGTTCTAGTACTCTTTTGTTCATTCATTCGTTTTGCCAAATTCGTTCCATCTATAGTTCATTTCACCGCTATGTCGCTGTGTTCTGATGTTTTTTGTCTTTCTATCCTTTGTTTGTTCTAATGTTCATTCATTCTAGCTATTGTTTGTCCTATTGTTCCATCTAGCATTCTGTCTGTTGTTTTTTTCTTTTATTAGTTCATTCTGTGTTTGTCTGTTGTTCAATCTGTCCATCTGTCATTAGTTTGTTCATCCTGTCTGTCATTCGTTCCGTGATCTGTTTGTTTTATCACTGTTCTGCTTTTATTATTATTATTATTATTATTATTAAGCCACTCGATTGTTATTATTTAGCTGCTTTCTGTCTCCAAGATTGGGTTTTATTTTGCATCTGTCGAAAACAGTCAAGTCATGCATTTCTTGGTAGATGTTGTACCTTTGTGGATAAAATGGCCAGTGTACTTTAATTACACTCTCATTATAACAAGCCACACAACACCAGAAGGGTCGTTTAGTGTAGGTTACTTTAGCGAAAGAATGCTGCGACCTAAAAACAGACCCGAGTTCAGTCTAAGTTCAAGCGTTTGTTGATGATTGTGCGCATAAATCCATCCGTCTCATCCCAATGCCTCAGTCCGCTGCTCCTGTGATAAAGAGTTTGAACTTCCAGAGGAGAGAATTCCCTGCACAACGTCAGCAGAAAGTTTCTTCAAACTAGTTACCATGAAAACAAACTTTACTTAATGCTCAAGTCCCCCAGGAAGACACATTTAATTGACTAGGATATATCCACCCTGTGCAATTTAGTGTTTTTGCTACACATTCTACCTTTATCCTAGATTAACAGGCAAAATAAATTCCAGCAGTTTTTTCAATGTTACTCTAGCAATTTCTAATGCACCACTAAAACGTCTCTTGTGGGCATTTTAGCCTCATGTTGTGGGTTTCTGAAAAAGCCTTGGTTTCTTTGGATTTTACAGACCGCTGCATGATTGTGTTATATTTAATGAGAAAACATGCTTTTAATGTATTACAAGGGCTGTCCATTTTTAAAATTAAATTAATGACTTAATATTCTAGTTATTTACTCAGATTAATTACATATATCAATCTGTGCTGAGACAAGCTGCCAAATGAAGACTTAACAACATTACTGTGGCTGACTAGAAAATGTTAAGTGACCCTAACAAATGTCAATATATCGTACAGTAATTGTTAGTTTTACACAGTTTATGTATGAATCAGAGGCATGATTAATTGCTTTTTTATTTAATTAATTGCACAACATGGAAAATTGACAGCCCTGTGCATTATATTAACATTGTGTCAAATTATGTTTTATTTTTTAGTTGTCACATATCACAGGTTAGTTTGCTTTCTGGTAATGAGTGTATTGCATATTGGTGGTGCCCAGAAAAAAAAATAACGAGAACATTTGCATTGCGAGTCTAGTCTGGAAATGAGCATTTCTGTTTTTAATTTCCTCCCACCGTGAGTGAAGTGTGTGCGAGGGTCTTAAATGTGCTGCTGTCTGCTAGTACCCTCCTTTTTTCATACAATTTTTTTTGAAAGGAGGATGTGTGAATGAGTGAGTGGGTGTATCGGCTCACGGCGTTATGGCTTTAAACCAGAGATTTCACTACTGCTCGTACACACACCAGATCTCATTTTTTGATATTCAGCCCAATATGAGTACTTAATGTGGATGTTGCTGTAAAGGTGACATGTTGTGCTGGTCCCTTTAGAGAATTACACCCTAGTGTTCATGAATTCAGTGTTTATTAGTAGATTATGTAGATTCACTGAGGTCTTTTCTGCTCCTCGACACCTTTAATATGTCTTCTGTATGGTAAAATCTCATATTTAGCTGTGTTTGAGTCAAGCGTTACTAGTTTTAGTCCTCCATGGTATATTGTAGTATAGCATGTTATAGAACATATGTTAGTGCTGTCAAAATTAGAGCGTTAAGGCAGGCGACTTTTTTTTTTTCAGTTTAACGCCATTAAAAATATTTAATGCAGTTAACACAGGGGCACCACTCACAACTGCTGTCTCTTTTTCTTGAAGAATTGTGTTTATTTAGATGCAGAATGTCTTTACAACCACAGCAAATGGGAAACTTTTCAGATGCGTACTCCACTTCACCCCAGCGACAGGCGCTAGTCAAACAAGTGCAGAAATGGTACAGGTGACGAGGCAGCTTCAGTACAACAACAGTGAACTGTGGTCAGATGAGATGTCAGGCCATATGTCAGCAAAATCAAATTGAACGTCCTGTCAGCCATTATATTGTGCTCGTAGCATGCGTTTTTCAACTGCATGCACAAATACGGTGGCACGCATTGTAGCCTGTATCATTTCATATTTATGCGCGAGTGAAACTACGAGCAATGCGGGTCAGATCTGCGTCACATTCAGCAGCTGCAACTCTTAGAGTAATAGCAGCCAAATAACCTAATAACCCAGCTGCTGTGATGTCTGTTAATCAAAGAATAAAAGAAAAAAGAGGAAATCAATAACTTTTATAATTTTAAGGATTACCCAATTTTTAAGCTGCAGTCCGTAAGTTTTTTGAGTTAAAAATGATCCTAAATCAATATTTGAGCAAGTACATAACCAGCCAGTGTTCAAAACTATCATCTTACTTTAGCCCGATTCACAACGGTAAGCTTATTATAATGTTTTCTAATTTGAGTGGTACGGGTAGTTTTTCATGGGAAATTCGAGCATGGCACTGCGTCATTACATCACGTCTGTAAACATAAAGAAGTTGTCCCGGCTACTGGGCTATCGCATGTGAGTATCCTGCAGGTGGCGGATTGTTTAGCCTTTTCTCACAGCAGCTGGAATAATTAAATGAATAATTTTGATGGCGGAATGTAATCCAGAAAGGATTATGTGTTTATGAAACACACGTGAATGAAATTAAATTATATTCCAGTTTTAAATGTGCATCTGATTACAGATAGCCTGGGATTACACAAGATTTGTATTTTAAAGAAAACCAGTTTGAAGGGAGCATAGTTTGCTTTTTGGGTTAAAATAATTTCTTAATATGAAATTCGAAAGGCATGACAATTTGATTAGACTGTACAGAAATTGAAATGTACATGCTAATACACACTATACTCATTGTCACGCAATGCTGATGTTGTTAACATTAATAATTTGAGAATAAAGTATAACAATAATAATAATTTCCATGGTTAGATGTGATATGAGCTAACCGATCGTTAGATTTAATCACCACTGGTAGCGCAATTTATTGTAATGCTTTTTTCCTCAGTTGGTCAGAACAAACGTGGCAGACTTGTTAGTTACTTGTTCAGATGGCAATATACGGTGAAAATTCTTATTTGGGTCATATATTCCAAGACATAGGCTAGAATCTGTGGAGCCGTGCTGATGCACAACCCCATGCACGGAAGATAATTCCACACAGAGCTGCAATTCCAGGTTTTCAAACAGAGATGGCGACAAAGAGGCAAAACTTACGGACTGCAGCTTTAATTTAGAATTTAGTATTTGAAAACTTTTATTCAATTTCTGTGTATTTCCTACTTGCAGAAGGGCACAGGTAAATGTGACATTATAATGGGTTTATGTGAAGATTGTTTTAAGTTCACTTAAATTAGTTGTTATTTTTTAAGTCTAAGAAATGTTAAAATTTATAGCTCTCAATTATACTGTAATGTTAGTAGTCAACATTACATATAGTCAGTGTTTAAATATTAGGGGAAAAAAGAGAACAATTTCCTAGAGACATCAGTAGTATTGGCATCAGTGATACTCACCTTCAGTCACAAAAAAGATGTCATTAAATAAACATTAAAATAAACTGCATTTATGTTGTTTCTACAATAATTTGAAGATTGAATGTGGAATTATTGCAATATAAAAGTATATTTAAAAACTTTAATGTTAGGTGGGATTAATCATTATTAATTGTGACTGATTTCAGAAAAATGTCACACACAACACCCTAGCAACCCCCTGTTAGTACACCCTAGAGAACATATACAAAACACCTTGGCAACCATTCGGCAACATAGCAACATTCCACCCTAGCATCGTTGTGGGGTCTTTTTGACATGCAAAGTCACTATTTTCTTTAGAATTCATAAAAATCGATTCAGTGATGTTTAGATTAATTTAGATAGAGAGACTGTTTTTAGACTCTGCTTCCTCTCGCCTCTTCAGATGTTGCATTCCGACTGATGTGTGCGGGTCTTATGAATACGAGATGTTGTTTGATGGACAATTCAACAGGGCTCAGCACTTCACGCGCAGATGTGTGTGTGTTCCCGTTCGATCAAACCAGCCCGTATTTCTTCAGACCTTTTGATTTTTCTTTTGTCTCTCCCTCTCTTGAAGCACTTTGATGTGAATGGACTCGATTGTTCTGTTACCGGTACCACAAAAAAATATGAAGCAACTCTGACCATATTAACTCTTCTTTTGTGATTCGAAGTTTAAGGAAGTTGTTTTTTTTCTTCTGTCTCTGAGTGCGATTGTGCTCCCTTGCAAACAGAAATGTAGGACGGGAAATTGGAGGCCCTTTGTGAGTTTAAGGCAAAGCCGATTACTTTCACTTCCCAATAAACAGCATTTGAGACCGGCCTAAATTTGCATTTTTATGCGCGACCAAGTGAAATGATTCCCTGCTTTGCATAGTCGCCTATTCCATCGTATTTCAGAGCCACGCTCAAGTACAATGTATTTTCATAATCATCCGGCAGATTCTTGGACTTCCTGATCCACTAAATAATCCCGTAAGGGTTATAAAAAAGATCCACATGAGTTATTCTTGTTTATTGCGTGCAATAACTGCAACTTTTAGTTGGAAATAAAACTGCATTTTATGGCATAATGTGCAGTATATACCCTTTTTTAAAACAAATAGCATGTTTAATAATAATAAATATTTATTTTGTATTATTTAATCTAATATTTTGTGAATGTTTTTGTTACTTTTGTTGGTCTTTTTAAAAATATATACATTTAAAAAAATATTAAAAATCATGTAGAGCACATTGCTTTGTGGACATGTTTTTCCAAAATGATACATGATACAAAATGATAATTTCACAGAATCATGCAGTGTCTCTCTTTCTCTCATTTGTATGCGGCGGTTGATGGGATGTGATATTTCATCTACACTATGTCAGGGGGAAATGGTAACGCTGGAGTCTCGGCCAAGAGGTCAGATGGTGATCGTGCATGTTGTGCTGACACGACCCCTGCTGCTCATCGAGCCCATAACCTGCTGCTAACACACACACACGCTTGCTTTTACTCATCACACATGGCTGAACTACAGATTTGAGCAGGTGAGGATTGATATCAGTGACCAGTCTGCGGCTAATTTGTGTTTTTATGATAACGATCTCCTTCGGCAAAGCAGATTCAATCAGAATGAAATTATATGCAGTTATAATTAATGAATATATATTGGCAAACAGCTCAGATGTATTAGAGCCGCTGAGGCTCATACCACTCAATATGTTTGACCGTTACAACAGAAGCCTGTAATTAAGATCCATTTCTATAGTGAATAATTTGTGTTCATTTGTACCGTACGTTTAGTTTGAAGTGAAACTTAATTATTCCAATAGGAAGACATCAGGTCCATTTCAAAACCTAGTGATACTGTCATAGTAATCATTTTGAATTAGCTATTTTTAATTTTAGTTTTAGTAATTTTGTGTGTATTTTTTTAAATGCTTATGATTACACATACGCGACTCTTCATTTAAGTTTTGGTTTTTCATAAAATGATAAATGTATAATTTTGTAGCTTAATTTTTTTTGTCAAAATTTGGTTTAATTTTTTTAGTTAATGCATTGCATATCACGCAAATAGAGCTTGCCGTTAGCATGTGATTCCCCTAATCATACACCAACATAATCAAAATATTTGATTTTAGACCAAATTTTTTATCAATTTTAGGCAAAACTAGTACGTTAACAACATTTCTCCTCTGCCATCTTAGAATGTGGCTATAAGAATGTATAAGGTTTTGAAACCGATCGAGAGTTTGCTTTATAATCACAGAAAATACGTACGTTATATGATCAGTTTTAGAATCTGATTGGTGTAGGAAATCACATGACTGGAAATAGATAGTATAATACAGAGCTGTGTTGAAGTGCATTTCCCAAAAGTTCCATTGAACTCTGTTGGTGACAATGGAACTTGCGACCATAGTTGCTTTTGGGAAATGCATCTCTGGATGGCAACTAATTCGTTCTCAGATGTTACTTTGCCCACCAGCTGATCCAGGCACTTTGATGCATCTGATTGGTTAAGCCCTCCCCTCACAGTTTGTAGCCCCGCCCACTCATACTTACCACCTGAGGTTGCTGTTATCAAGCCAGCCAATCCATTCCTCAATGTCTGTCTCCACAGGACTCCAGGAACATTGATAATGGGCATGAATCAATGAAATCTATTGGCTAGACACCTGCTGCCACATGGGCTTCAGATTGTGTCTGGCTGTCTAACTGCTTGAAATTGTATCCAGAACGCACCAGAAACATTTGCATGCTTTAGGCCTGTGTCGCTAAACGCATTAGCTGAAGTTCACAAGCTCTTGAAGTTCTCTGTGGCGTTCTGTGTCTTTAAACCCCTCCGGTGTCTTCATTCTCATTCAGGGCTCATCTGAGACCTCGCGTTATGATTCCCACAACCCCTTTCCAGGCCAGATCAATCAATTCTCCATTACTGTAGTGATCAATTAGATCCCGGCTGGTGAATTATAAATGCAGTGCTAATGAGGAACAGGGTCGTTAGGGGAAAAGAGGGTCTAGTGTTTTATATATGGGTCCTCGGTGAGGTCTAAGTCAGTAGTGACCGCTGTGACAATATGTCTTGAAAAGAAGTTCAGGTAGTGCTCGTTCTCGTCTCAGTTGTTTCGCATTAGTATCAGATGTTAAAGTCTTTTGGAAATTTACATTTAAATGTATGTGGAGAGCAGCTTGGATGAGGAACCTGAGAAATGATGGAGACTTTGGTGTGTTGGGAACTTCTCCATTTACAGTTTTAGAGAAACTATTGAGATATTAAAGATCTCATGTGTGGCTTTTCTTTCTTAATGGTGGCTTCGTCTTGTTAGTTTTGAGAGATTGATTCGTTAAGTCACAAGTGGAGCAGATTCGATATTTCTCTATGAAAGCATTGGAGCTCAATAGGATGCAAAACATTTTATTTGCATCTAATTATGTGTAATGATCACTTAATAGATTCAGTTTAACCTAGTTAAATTGTCAACCCAAAGGTTCATAGGATATTGACTGAATTATATATCCTGTGTGATTTCAGATTTTCTCTGCAGCCTATGCAGTTCTGTCATGACTTAAAGCTTGATTGACTTTTTGTAATTGCTTTTAATAGATTGTGATTTGTTGACGCGTGAAGTACCACCACTGAATTTTTTGAAATTCTTTTACTCAATTAGCGGGATTGCAATCTGAATTGGATGTCACAGAATGGAAATTAGTACGATTAAAAAGGTCTATATAGAAAGCGTTTTTTTTTTTTTTTTATGTTAAAAGAAATATACAGCTTGATTCATGAATGAATAAATTGTTGTAAGATGGTTATTTTTAAAGAATCAGTCTAAAAGTAGTATGACTCAGTTATTGGTTGGAATCAATTAGAATCCTTTGAATCATGATGAAATAATTATGCATCTTTCATGACTCTTTCTGCAGGTTGCATCATCAACTGGTAACAGTTTACTGTATTTATAAGTGAGTCATTTGATTCATCCACTTAATTAGTTCAAAAAGTGTTTAACTTAATGACAAATAAAGTGACAGATTAACTCAAATGAATCAAAGACATTCAGCTTTGAGTCAGATACTTTTCAATGAGTTGTTGACGTATTTATTCAAATGATATTTTCAGCAACAGATTTATTCAGGAATTTAAGAACACAATGATTTATTTTGGAATGAATCAAGTGACTGCCTTTGAGTGAGTCAATGAATCATTTACTAATTTGTTCAGTAATAAAATGAATATCTGTTATGAGTGAGTCATTAAATAACCCAATAAACTAGTTTGTTCAAAAACAGTTTCTTTCTGGAATGAATCAAGTGATTATCTTTGAGTAAGTGACTCATTCCCTCAAACAATTTGTTCAGAAACACCGATTCATTCAAAAACTAATCAAATGAATGAGTCATTGAATCATCTGTTCATCAGATTTGTTTAAACACTAATTCATTCAGGAACAAAGTTAGTGACTCTTTGTGTTAGTCTTTAAATTATTAATTTAAAATGATTCATTGGTTCAATATGAGTGAGACATTCAGTTGTTCACTCAAATGATTTGTTCAAAGACACTGGTTCATTCAGGAGCAAATCAAGTGACACCCTGTGTCCCAATGTTCATACTATCCATCCTAAATAGTATGTGAGATTACAATAAGTACGTCCCAAAGCATAGTATATTGAAAAGAGTATGCCAAAAGTCCCCGGATGGTCTACTTTTTCAGGTTGATTTTTGAAATGTGGATCCGTGCACACTCTAATGGCTAAAATTGCCCACAGTCCATTGTGCTTTGGCAAAGGATTCGGTCCAGAACTACAAACACGAATAAAACGCGTTAGAAAAACTACAAACGTGGCAGATGCACGCGATCTGCCGTTAGGTAGAGAGGTTTACAAAAAGGGGTTTGAGTTACTAATAATCAACATTTAACCTGGTAAAAAGTATTTATTTATTGTTATCCGTGTTATATTTCATCTGCAACAGCAATGTGAACTTTTATAAACATCCATTTGGTTGTTAACTTTTAAATGCATCATAATACAGAAAATATGAGCAGAGTTCTACGCATGAAAGACCCACGACTGGCAGATCAACTTGCTACTTCTTTTCTCTCCAATACGGTAGGAAGTTAAATGAAATGAAATGTGGAGGATGTGAACAGTGACAAGATGATTGACAGGCCAGTTCACAGTGACAGGGTGCGTGTATCTATGCAACAGAGCGCTCAGTTAAAGACGCAGTTGTGTGACGTGATAGCATGTCCCAAAGCTTGCCTACTCTTCTACTACACACTCAAAAGTGTGTACTTTTTCTTCACCAAAAGAGTACATACTTTAAGGGCGTAGTATAAGTAGGCACATTGGGACGCAGCAACTGTCTCATATAAATGAGTAATTTATTTTGTTCAGCTGATTTGTTAAAACACTAATTAAATCAAGTGACTGTCTTTACGAGTCAGTCCTTGAATTATTCATTCAAATCATATGTTAAAAAACCAACTCATTCAGGAATTAAATAAAACGAAGTGAGTCAAGTGAGTTTTGAAAGGCAGATGTCAGTAAAGCGGCATTAAATGGGCTTGTCATTTCATCGCATTACATTCAGATATTTCAACCTCTGAAACGACTTTTGTTTTCAGATGACATCATCAATCCCTCTTATTTTTCAACATCTTTCATAAAGAACCATTTTCACCATTTAGTTTAGTAACTGTATAGTGCTAATCAAGAAAAAAGTGTCACCTTTACACCTATTTTCAGATGTGATACATCGGCAGGCGTCTTTTCTTCAGGCCTCCTGCTTGTGGTAGGAGGTGGTTCGTAGGCTGATGGTTCACATATTTCTGGCGCGCCAACAAACATAATAAAGCATACATCTGCCATCGCCTTCGGGCCTTGATATGATCCATATGGTCCAGACTGATTTTTCCAAGATGGTTTTCCCCAGTGGGAAGGAGATAAACCCGGTCTACACTCGCCTTTTAAATGTTGCCAGATCCCTACTGCGTTACTTATAACTCTCTGACATTTTTAATTACGCCAAAAAACCGGGCGATTCAAAGACAAATTTGATCTAAGGAATCCGTTTAAAGCCATAAGTAAGGACTTCAGTGGCCGCTGGCCCTCAAAACTCTTGGTATTTCAATGAAAAACCAAGAGGGTTTGGGAATATGAAATGATCCTGAGCAGCTTATCCCTTAAAGAATCAATTATGAATGCTTTGGAGAAGATCAGAAGCGTTCGCCCGGCTTTTCAGAGACAGGAAGTGTGCGCTTGAAATAAGGAAGCTGATGCGTGTGCCAGGAACTTATCATCATTGCTTTAGAGAGAGAGAGAGAGGGAGAGGGAAGTCGGGAGAGAGCGACGGAGAACATCCCTTGCATGATAAACAGTAATAACCCTCGCCATCCAAACCCAAAACCTGTCAGCAAACTCTAGGTCTTCTCTGATGAGATGATCACGTCCTGGTCTGGTGGTCAGAGGTGTTTGTTTTCTAATTGAGAGGATGATTATCCCAGCGTGATTCGTTAGTCAGGACAGCATTCGTATCTATTAGCGATGCACAAAAGCGATTAGTCGGTGGGTCGTCTTCATGACTAGACAGTGACACATCAGCTGATTTCTGAAGTCTGGAAAAGTCTTGACATTTATTGTTCATGGTAAAGTGATGCTTTGAGCAGAAGTGCTTTAAAGAGGATGGATTTGACAACATCTTTAGAATCTTGCAAATGTTGTTTTAAACAAGACTTTGTAATGGTGGATTTTACTCTCAACATGTTTACACAATATATTCTTGGAATTTACTAACGATATGCTTTTGATAAATTATAACGTATATTTTTTTTAAATAGAAAAAGTTAATGTAAACATTATTTTATTATTCTTCTTTATTTGTTATTCAGTAATTGTATCTTTTGTTGTTATTTAATATTATTAAACTGAATTATTTGTATTTAAATTCGTGCTGGGCAATGATGAATTGTGATTAATTGCATCCAAAATAAGTTTTTTGTTTATATATATGTGTGTGTACTGTGTATATTTATGTGTATATATAAAGACACACACATACAGTATATACAGTATTTAGAAAATATTTACACGTCTTTACATACATAACATTTTTTCTTAAATATGTACGTGTGTGTGTGTGTGTGTGTGTATGTATGTGTATATATATATATATATATATATATATATATATATATATAATCAAAACACACAGTACACACATTATGTTCACAAAAACGTTTATTTTGGATGCAATTAATCACGATTAATCATTGCCCAGCAATAATTTAAATTACAATTATTGAATATAATTTACTGTTATTAATTATGATAATTAATATTCTAATGTATATGTAATTTCAAACTGTTGTTTACAGGTAATCTTTTAGTTAGAGCATACTTTAGTGTGAATACATAATTTATTATTGTTGTAGTTTCTTATTTATATTATTGTAATTACAGTAGATTTTTTTAAAGAAATTAATAATTTTATTCAGCAAGGGTGCAATAAATTGCTAAAAATGGACAAAAAAGACATTTATAATGTCTGTTTAAAATAAGCACTGTTCTTTTGAACTTTCTATTTTGAAATTTTGATTTCCTCAAACATGAAGCACCACAACTGTTTTAAATAATAATAATGATAATAATAAATAATAATAATGTTTTTTTTTAATAATAATGATTTCTGAAGGATCATGTGACACGGACAGCAATGATGCAGAAAATTAAGATTTGATCAGATGAATAAATGATAATTTAAGATATATTAACAAAGACAATGGGTGTTTTAAATTGTAATATTTCACAATATTTTTCTATGCTGTTTGATCAAATAAACTTCTTTTAAACACATTAAAAAATTTTACCCCCAAAATTGATCTTTTTCTATTTAATACATTAAAAACCTCATCCAGTAATCTCAAAACGTCCTGTATATTGTGTTTTATTACAGTTTTTCTAAGTTCTGTTCTTATTCACTGCTTGAATGTTACAGTCAGTGATATAAGCTCAAGTTTTTCAGGTCTGCACAGATTTGCGAAGAGTCTGGCTTTGCTCCTAATGATGGTGATAGTTTGTTCTCTCAGCTTGTTTGGCTCGCGGTTCTTTTTTCCTTCCTTCGGTCTAAAACACTCTTGCGTCTTTCAGCCGTTTCCTCTTGTTCTGAGAGCAAACTTTACACGTCGCACTCGGTGGGTGGTTTGAATAACCTTTGCTCAAGTACTCTGCGCCAGAAAGGTTTTTGGCAGCCGTGAAAGGACGTCTCAAGGCTGTACGTTTAGTGTGTAACACCTTTATTGTGCGTCTCTCAAAGTCTGTGAACAGTCTCTTCGTTGTATTTCTGAAATGATAAACTAATGGAGCAGAATTAAATGGATTGAATTCAAACTCGAACATGTCACGGAGTGCAAAGGCCGTAAAGTTGTGTTCGTTTGGTCAGTTTGACTCATTCAGTTTTTAAACTGCTTGAAACATTGTACGACAGGAATCAGCATTTCGTTCACATCCGCGCTCGTATTCTCACATTTCTCTCGGCTACAGGCCGCTGCTTGTGTTGGATACGGTGTGGCGGTTCTGGCTCACAGTGCTGCTAATGGATTGGCCCCCCGCCGTCCTGCAGGCCTTGATCCAGTGGCGCAACCCCGGACCGCCTGCTGTGCTCGGGCCACCACTAGAGATTCTGACTTCAGTTGCAGGAAACAGCGCTCGCTCATCCAGAACCACACGACCGCTGCTGATAGAATATGACTGATGTCAGGCAGGATTTGATTCAGTCTCGACTTGTACTGAACAACATGCATGTTATAAACACTGCTGTAGAGCTGCAGTTTACCTGCTGAAAAACACTTTGAATAGCAGTGGAAATAAATATAAATGTAATAAATTCATTTATAGTAATACAATTTTGTAATTAAGTTGTCATAATTACTGAATATTTTATTTTATTTTATGGGATTTTAAGATGCAATATTTTATCCTGATATCATTGTATCATATCACATTTATCAATAGATGAATTTCATATAAATGAATTCACAAAATTATACACATAATAGGTTTTATTTTATAGATTTTTTTTTACACTGAAAATTTTTAAGCAAATGTAATATTTTATCCTGATATCATTTTATCATATCACATTTATGAATATATTAATATCATGTAAATGCCTTCAAAAATGATACACGTTAAAGGTTTTATTTTATAGATTTTTATACACTTTACAGTTTGAAAGAACAATTTCATGTTTATTAAATATATAAGAACAAATATTTAAGACATATTTTGGAACATTTTGAGCACAACAAAAATATTTGTATTATTCTATTTAAATATATTTATCAGTTGTCTGTAAATAATGGTAGACATTCTCTTTTCCTTTGTCTTATAGATTATTTATAGATTTTATAGTATATAAATAGTATATTATAGTAATATATTACTATAATATAATATTTATTATATTATTAAATATACTAACAAATTGTATGTTAACACTGTGTAATGGTTCATAATTGTTTTATAGATTATTTTGTTTTTTTATACATTTTCACACTTTCAAAGAGTAGTTTCAATATTTTAGAACACCACATAGCAGCATTTATGTATTTGATTCAATTTTAACAGAATAAATGAAGTCACTATATTTATATAATATACTGCTACTATATATATTTTTTATCTGCTATAGACATTTTTATTTATTTATTTATTTTTTTTACTCTTTTAATATTTAAGATTTAAGTTCAATTTCAGTTTCCTGAGTTTTTTGTGTCTTTTTCACTGTTTTGTCAAAAAAAGCGCACAAATAAAGTGAAATAAAGCAGAACAGAGACACTAGCTAACTCGTCTGAGAGCAAACGCACTAGAAAGCTCCAGTATGGCAGTACAGCTCTGTAGCTTTGTTAAAGCTTAAATCCACCGCTAGTGCTCCACATTAGCGCTTTACTGCATGTACCTGCAGTTAAAAGCGCTGGGAGCTTTACTCTCGTGGATCGCTGGAGCGGCTCCGCTCTGAACAGACATCAGGCTACTAATTAGGGCCCGAACGTGGTTGCCATAGCACCTCGTTGCCATGGCGGCGCAGAGGGATGGCTCTGTAATGACAGTGCTTTCTGATGTACGGCACCCTGATGCAACGGAAAAATCAAAACTGATCAGAACCAAGCGGCGCTTAAAAGCTGCGTGTCACCCGACGAGAGAAATGCCAGCTAATTGGCTCTTGAGACGGACACTAGAGGCAGTTATTAAGCTCATGGAGTCGCCTTTTGAAGAAATGAACAACATGGGATTGGCTTTGTCCCGCAGGACGGGGAAGCCTGGCAAATAGTGCTTTCTGCTTTCCTGCATCCCCTCCCTGAACTACTGTTGTTTTTTGTTGTTGTTATTAAAGTCATTGGCAATTATGGATCCAGCATCTCAAGTGCAGCTTCATCAGCAGTTGGACCTCAAATGCATTTACATGCATGATTTTATTGTGAATTTTGCTAAACAGTGAATTTGGGTTATTGGAATTTTTTTCGCAGTCATCTCAATGGCAATAATTGTCCAAATTTACCTAAATGCACACTACTATTTTTGCATCATACTGTATTTTCACTTTTAGCTGCATTTGATGTCAGAATTGTAGCAAAACATTGTAGTTTCAAGTCTGTAAGTGCAAGATTTCTTTACGTGATTGTTTTTATCTTCATATTTTACACTCAATAACATTTACAGACATTTAATTTGCTTATTCAGCTTAGTTCATGAAGTATTTTTTATTATTTGTGATGTACTTTTTTTCTGCATAGTAAGTTCATAGTTATATATAAGTGTGTATGTATACAGCTTATTCTGCATAGGAACATCATAATTTTCATAATTCTGATTTTTTCATAATTGTTTTTTTTTTCATTTAGTTAGTGTGCTTATAAGGTTAAAAATAATTTATTTAACTTCTGCTTAGGATGTTGTTGTTGTTGTTGTTGTTGTTGTTGTTGTTGTTGTTGTTGTTATTATTATTATTATTATTATTATTATTATTATTATTATTATTTAGCTTATAGGAAGTTCATAAAGTGCAGTATATCTTATTCTGCATAGTAAAATCTTAATTTTCATAATTGTTTTTTTTTTTTTTTTCTTTTTTCATTTGGTTATTCTGCATATTATGCAGAGCAAGAGCATACTTTTTGCATAGCAAGTTAAGAAAATAAACACTATTTACATAGCATTGGAGGTTCACAATGTGTAAATTTTATTTTATTCAACTTATTCTGCTTAGGAAGTTCATAAAGTTATTATTATTATTATTATTTATCATTATTATTATTATTATTATTTTAGCTTATGGGCTTTTCATAAAGTGTATTTTTATTTTATTTACCTTATTCTGTATCGGAAGTAAATTTTTAATTTTTTTTTTTTTTTTTTTAGATGTTTATAATTTTAGTACTCTATAGGAAATTCATAAGGTGTTTTTTATTTATTATTTATTTATTATTCATATATATTTATTATTATTATTGTTGTTTATTGTATTATTTTATTTTATTAAAAAATATTAATTTGTATTTATATATTTATTTAAGTCTAGGTCACAGCATTATCTTTAGTGTTCCTCTTTTGCCCACCCATCCCTCCATGTGCTGCCGGTCTTGATATGCTACTCAATCTAGTGCTTACAACCTGAAACAAATGACAGCAGCCTTAAACAAATGATGCCGGTGTCATCGCGTCTCTGATGCCTGTCACCTACTCCACTAGTGACAAAATTGCTTTTCTGCTTGACTAATTTAAATAAACGAGATGTGTTACATCTGTACTTTGAGTGTCACTCTTCCTATAAATGACACAATTGGCCAAAGGCTAGAAGCTAATTAGCTAAAGCATTTAATTTAAAACACATAATTTGTTTTATGGTAACCATCAAATCGAAACATCTTTCAAATACGCTTTCTCAATTGTTTTACTTAAAATGTTACTTTATGGTAACAAGTCGCAAACAACCATTTTGTCGTACATGGCCTGAATTATGAAGCTAGTTCTTATTCTAACTGGTTTCTCCTCCAATCCACACACTTTTTTCCTCTCGGAAGTCACATTTCTGGCTAATCAAATTAATGTTTGTAGCGATAAAGTGTCTTTTATTCGACCTCCGCTACTCTGCGACTCTCTCACCCCGCGAAGCTGAGCGTCTGTGTCTCTTCGGCTTTCTTCTGCTCTTATCTCTGCTCTCCACGGATATTTGTGAGCGCAGAGCGAGGAAAGAAATGTAAAGACCCCAGAAATCACTTAAGCACACGCTTTTATACCCGCCGCTCTTTATTTGGGGACACAGTTTGTGGTGACTCTGGTCCCGGAGTCGCGTGAATGACTTTATTTACCATCGGCGCAATTGTGGGCGACAGAAATGAAAACGTAATATGCCGGGCAAGAAGAAAAACGCTGACCTGCTGCTAACTCAGGACTGAAGCGCTCCGCTTTCTGCTGGCGCTCCCATCCCCTCACTATTTCTAGGTTTATTAGCCTGTGAGGGTAAATAGCCTGTTTGGTCTGTTCAGTTCAGGCTAAATTAGCAATTTCTGAGCAGCTAATAAGTTGTTTCATGTGTTCTCAACCCTGAAGGGCTCTGTTGTGAATACGTGGTGTTTGCAGAACAAAGCAAAACATTAGTTTTTATTAGCAGGGGGAAACTGTTCAAACGCCAGCACCAAACAACACTAACTTTTTCTCATTTTTCTTTTAATTAAAAATACTGTTTATTGCAATAAAACTCGTAGACTTTGTAGGTGTATCTTTAACTCATGAACAACCAGAGAGTAGTGAAACTGATTATAGTTGTAAATTAGCATTCTTAACATTGATTTCACAGTGTGTAATTTATAGTAATAAATATTTCAATAATTATATAATATTATCCACCGAACAGTAGTAAACTTTTCTAACTTTTCTTGTATTTCACTAAAACTCCTAGATTTTGTGTGTGTTTTTAACTCATGAATAACCAGACAGTATTTGAACTGATTTGTTGTAACTTAGTGTTTGTAACACTGGTTTCAAAAAGTAAACACTGTTTAATTTATAATGATGATAACTTAATTTAATAATGTTTTATAGTTCATACATCATTGTTGTACAATGTGTTAAATTAAGTGTTAAATAAATAAATAAATGTTTTGATAAAGTTGTATATAAAAGTTTATACACCATTGTAATATGTTTTAATTTATTATTATTATTCTTAAACAAATTTATTATTATTATAATAATTATTATTATTAATAATAAATTTATTTATATAACTAATATTTTAGTTTATACATCATTGTAGTTTGTTGTACTGATTTAAATTTAGGCTAAATAATCCTTGCATTTGGACAGTGTGTTTTCTGCTTTAAAAAAGCATTAATGTTAAACTAATCTAAATTTTGCTTGATTTAGAGTGATGATGAACTCTATCATCATGGAATGGCAGTAGATGTTGAGGCTTGAGCGTCCATCACAGCTGACATATATTTAGTCAAACAGCTGTGCAGTTTTAACCAAATGTATTAGTCATTGATGTCAGTCAGTTTGATTTCTCATCATTTTATCTAAATAAAACACGACTTTCATCATAGAGTGTGGCTTTTATCCATAACACAGGGGTGTTGTACCGAACATCCCCTGTATGTTTGCGATGGAGGCCGGATATTTGATCTTTCGCTGCTCTCAGCAGCTCTGCGAGTGGAGGACGAGTGTTGACTCTCCACAGCAGGTGCTGGTGACGTTATTTGCATCTCTGCCGGAAACGAGCATGTGAAGTTGGCCGCGGGCGGCCATCTCGCGGTGAGGGACTGACTACTCAACCGCAGCCAAGGACGAAGCTCCCAGTCTATTGAGGAAAGCTTGCGGCTGTGTATTGAGTCAACATGCGGCCTCTTGTTTAAAACGCTACAAAGGTTTTAAACCACGTCAATCCCACCTCGTTCTTTAAAGAGCTGCTTTTAAAGGTGAAGGACGCCACTGATCGAACCCTCAAAGAAGGACGTTTTATGACAGTGCCGCTTCAGAATATTGGTTATTCAAGCACATTACTTCAGGAAAACTGAAACGGGGTTAGAGGTTTGATTAGCAATGAAATCAGAAAAATACATGTATTTGATGTTTAAAAGGGTAAATTTTATAAAAAACGGTCACGAACATGTCTGGGTCACATAAAAACGTAACTGATAAATGCCTAATAAAAAAGTGAAATATATTTTAAGGCCATTATGTTTTTTTTTTTTTTTTTTTCATGAATAAGCACATTTGTCCCTCAAATTCTCATTACTGTAATGCAAGAAATCATATAAATTGTATAATGTATTTAAATTGTAAAGAAACACATGTTGAGTGCCCTTTGGACCAATTAAATTTCACCATGGGTGGAGCTAACTTGAGTGACATGCCATAAATGATCCAAAATATGGCCAAAACAAAACATCCAGTTGCTCATCTGCTGTGAACACCTCAATTTTGTTTCGCCTCAAAGCAATCTGCATTGATTTCCTTCATCCGTGACTGTTGATTTGCACTCTGACCTCAGCAGAGCAGAATAAGAACCCAGACTGCATATAAAACCAGACGAAATGATGCCAAGACACATATTTACTCCATTTCACCAACACGCCTGTGTTTTTACATACAGAATATCAAACAATCAGAGTCGTGACCTTCCGAGACTCGTATAAGGGAAACGCTCGTGCATGTGTCATGGGCTCATTTGGAGATCATGAATATATTTGCATATGACATTCAGATCAGTCATGATCATCTGGAGGAGTCAGAATCCAGCTGCATATTGAACACAGCTAATTAGACTCAACAACGACGTGATAAATGAACCTCCATAGTAGAGGAGTATAAGTTGATTTGATGTTATGTGAACATTGACGTCAGAGTGAATACTTAGATTAAATATGCACGTCGTGCAGCCGTTTAGAGGCGCAGTATTTATGGCACAGGATGACGGGTCACCCTGACAGGCATAAAGATGGAAATGAGGCCCATTTGAGCAGACAGACGAGGGCACATCGATGACAGATCGGTGTTCTCTGGCACAGGTTTTCTTCAGGGTTTTTAAAATCAAATTTAAGACTTTTAAAGACCTTTTTAAAGAGATGGTTCAATCAAAAATTAAAATTTTCTGTTAATTTACTCACTCTCAGGCCATCAAAGATGTAGGTTCAGTAGAAAAGTTAAGAAGCTGAAACCGTGGTCCTTGGTGATTCATAAAATGCAAGTCAATGGCTACCGTCACTTTGGGAGTCAAAAAAAGAGCATATTAGGCAAAATGAAATTAATACCCACAACAATTGACGATATATTGCGGTATTATGAAGTGAAACAATCGGTCTGTGCAAGATTCTCAACATTATTTACAACATTATTACCTGTAATTCAGAGCCTCAGGCAAACGGTGCAGAGTGATGTCTAGTTTACGAAAGAATCATTCTTTTGAACCGGTTCTTTTTGATGAACTAGATGAATCAGTTCACCGAATCGAACTGAACCGTCTGAAACAGTTCGTGGCTCAAGCAGTACAGATCTACAAGTTAATACCGGCGTATATGATCCTGTGCTGAACAAACTCATTCAGCTCTCCAGGTCCTCCAACAGTCACTGAACTGAGGAAACCGTTTCGACTCGGACCGAAGACCGATGAGCCACTGGTATGTGCATGCATGAGCTCAGCACTTGAATGAAGCACTTTATGGTTTCTCATGGTTTGTGAAAAGCTGAGCTGATGAAGACTAGTTTATTTACTTTATATGCTTTAGACATGTAAAACATCCACGTTTTACAACATTATTGGGTACTTTAATAATGCAATTGTGTATACGTTACAAACTGGTGAATTGGATATTTGAACCAGTTCATTGAAATGAACTGTCCGAAAGAACCTATTCGCATAAAAAAATTGGATTTCCCCATTGCCTGAGGCTCTGGATTACAGGTAATAATGCTGTAAATGTTCAGTTTCTTGCACAGATCGATCGTTTCACTTCATATGTCCTCAATTATATCGTCAGGAGCCATGGGTATTCATTTTGACTTGCCTGTATATGCTTTTTTGACTTAAGTGCCGGTAGTTGCTGACTTGCATTTTATAAATTGCCAAGGACCACAGTTTCATCTAAAAATCATCGTAGTGTTCTACTGAAGAAAAAAGTCACCTATAGCTCAGATGTCCTGAAATGTGAAGTTGTCATTTTTGGTTGAATTAGCTTTAAAATACTATGGAAGACAATGGCTACCATCAACTGTTTGCTTACCCATATTTGTCAAAATACCTTATTTTGTGTTCAACAGAATTGTCACAGTCATTTCTGTCATGTCTTGTGTGTTTCCCCCTCCATGCCCTTATTTGGTCCTTCCTGTTCCTGTCCTCGTCAAGTTTGATTGTTTATGATTTCATTCAGGTGTGTGTGTTTAATTATCTTGTGTATTTAGTTCCAGCCTGTTCAGTTAGTTTTCGTCTGGTCTACTCGTTACTCCCGGTGTTCCTGTGTGTCCCAGCTTTGCCTTGTCTTGCCCTGTCTTGTTTGGATTTATTAAAGACTGTATTTTGAGTTTATCCTCGTCTCCTCACTTCCCTCGTGTGTGTGCACCGTGACAAGAATAAAGTAACTCAGACAGTTTTCATTTTTGGGTGAACTGTCCTTTTAAAAAGACTTTTATTATACTATTTAAGGCTTTTTATGGCCTTAAATTTGATCAAACAAAATTGAAGACTTTTAAAGACTTTAAGGAGAAGCAGAAACCCTGCTGGCAATACTTGCATTTCAAGATAAACGCTCAGGTGTACATTGTTTCTCTACTCAGGCTCGTTACTCATTGTTCCACAAAAGTAAGTTGTAATGTCAACAAGAATTTGCAACCCATATGTGCTGCATGAAACTGAACCAAACCATTTCATCCTCCATCTCAATCCAAAAACATCACAGAGAGCAGATCCAGGCTGTTCCTGCGGCATTCCGACTCACTCCTGAGGCGTCGCACTTTAGTAAACACAGATAAAGTGAACTCGCCACAATCCCTCTGCATCAGCAGCACTAACACCTCCTGTGGGACACATTCACTGCAGGACACGCTTTATATCTGCTCTCAGAGAGGCTATATTCCAGCATAGAGCATCCGAGAGATGATGAGTAGACTCTTGTAGTCATAACTGACACGTAAAGTTGCGCTAACAGCAGGAACGTAGGCCAAAAACAGCTGAAGTAACATTAACTAATGTGCTCAGCAAGATTCTCGTCAAACTCATCATTCGGCCATGACAGTATTTATTATTTTACCTGCTTTACAGGTACAAAATCTCTCTCTCTCTCACACACACACACATATAGTGGATAAGTAAAAAAGCTGTTTATTTGCACAAAATATTCTGATTCTGGAGTAAAACAGATACAAAAACACACTCTGCACTGCTTCACCCTTGAATTAACTATTGTCTCCATTTCCACCCGTTTTGTTTCTTCTGCAACTTTTTCCGCCAACAATACAGATTTCTCACTTCTGAGATAAGCGCGTACCGAAATAAACCTGTCAGACCAACATCATCTGCTTTCCATAGATAAACAAATACACATATTGTCATTAGAAGTGGTGTCGGAGCGATATGTGAGAAACCAACGAGAAGCAGAAGTCATTTTATTGAGAGCGCGGCTCTGTGCCGCCCACTCTCTCGCAGTGATTTGTAACCTCGCTGAGGAACATCTATTGTGACTGTCAGGCCAACTTTAATACAGCATTACTTTCCTATATTAGAAAAACACGCGCACACACACGTCAGAGCTGCTGCTGCTTTGGTTCAAGCATGAAATATACAGCCTATCAGACATCCATCTGTAGAGAAACAGACAACAGAGCATAGATAACCAGATAAACTTGCTATTTTATAATCAAGATACATTTATGGAAGAAAAACATCTTATATCGTGAGTTTGTGAATTGTATGTGACGAGAAAAGTGCACTATGAAAATTATATATCAACATGTCTTTTATAGTGTTACATAAAAATGGAGGTAGCACAAAAATGTGGTCCAAATCGCCAACAAGTTGCTCAACAGTTTGGCTCTTTTTTTTAAATGAATCAGCTGAACTGACTGGTGAATCAATATGAATCAAAACACTGGAGACATTGATCTGAACCAAGGACTGAATCAGTCATTGAATTCGCTTACAGAATTGGTTATCAACTACAATGCCATATATATATATATATATATATATATAGTTTATTTGCAAAAACAGAAAAAACTGTTTTTTTTAAAAAACATGTTTTTTATTATGTTATCATGTTTTTCTTGTGTTTTAATGTGTTAGTTAGCTAGTGTTTTTTTTTTTTTTTTGTTATTTTTTACCTAATCAAAATAACCCAACTGCAGTTTGATTGAGAATAACTGGAATGCACTATGAAAAAACATGATTTGAAAATTGTTAAAAACGGAGTTATGTTTTTGCAAATGAACTCTTCATATATATGTATATGTGTCTGTACGTGTATGTGTGTAGCATAAAAATAAATATATAATATATAATTAAAAATGTTATCATTTATATTTTTCCAAAATTTTATTTATTTAGCAGTTCAGTCTCAATACGGTACTGATTTTTTTTATTGTTATTATTGTCATGTGTATATTTATAGTTTCGCAGTTGCATGGAAGTACATGGGGAAGGTTTGCAATTAAGCGCAGCTGGTGTTGGATGGATATCGCAGGGATTTGAGGGTTTAACTGGTTGAGGTTATAATAATTTTCTGTGCATGTTATGACCGTAAATGCAGTGAAGACAAAAAGTCCCAAAGTGGAACGTGAGATTAGCGCAACTGAAACAGCCTGACTGAGCGCAGTAATGGTGAAATGACCTGTGATAAACGGCCTGGAGTTTGTTTGGGCTAATGCAACAAACTTCATTTAGTTGCTCCCCAAGGAAATTAGAATGTGATTTTGTTTTTCTATTTATACCAGGTGAAAAATAATTCAGACAAATTATTATAGTGGTAGAGATGCTGCAGGACACAACGCGATCCCAACTAAGACGAAATTAGACTACTTCTTGTTTACATTTTGTTTTACGATGGTGAATGAATGAATGAATGAATGAATCATTTATATAGCGCTTTATTGTGTATTACCATACACCCAAAGCACTTTACAATCATGGGGGGGGGGGGGGGGGGGGGGTCTCTCCTCAACTACCACCAGTGTGCAGCATCCACCTGGATGATGCGACGGTAGCCACAGGACAACGGCGCCAGTGCACTCACCGCACACCAGCTACAGGTGGAGAGGAGAGAGAGATAGAGCCAGTTCAGTGGATGGGGATTATTAGGAGGCCATGATTGATAAGGGCCAGTGGAGGGAATCTGGTCAGGACACCCTACTCTTTACAAGAAGTGCCATGGGATTTTTAGTGACCACAGAGAGTCAGGACCTCGGTTTAACGTCTCATCCGAAATATGGATCATGGTGGGATTGCATGGTGGGAAATGGTGGGATTGCCTAATGTTATGGAATTGTTAATGTCTCTTTTAACTTCAGACAAAGGCCAACTTTAATCCCGGTTTAAGCGACATGTCTTATTTTTCACTTCGAATGGTGGTTAGCTTCACTTAGCATTAAGCCATTGTAATGTTTGGTTGTACTTCTCATGTCGTTCTAAACCCGTAAAAGCTTCATTCGTCCTCGGAACACAATTTAAGATATTTTGGATGAAAACCGAGAGGCTTGTGACTGTCCCATTGACTGCCAAGTAAATTACACTGTCAAGTAGGGCTGTAGCTATCGAATATTTTAGTAATCGAGTATTCTACCGAAAATTCCATCAATTAATCGGATAAGAATAGCTTTTTCTTTATTAAAGAGCAATACTAAATATACAAGAGAAAATAAGACGGGTCTCTTAAAATGAACAAGTAATTTGTTTCCTCATTAGAAAAATGAACATTTTTATTGCTGAAATTGCATATGTTAATAACTTTGAAAACTAAACCTATTTAGTGAATTTAATTGCCATATTACATTCAAAATACAAATACAAATATACAAAAATACAAAAATCAATTTCAAATTACTTTAAAAATGTAAACATAGTACAACTTAAAACTAAGACATAAATCAAAATAATAGTAATAATAAAAAAATAATAATAAAACCTAAACATTGTGCAACTTAACTTTCAAGTTTCAGCCTAAATACAGCTCAGGCATAACATAAGCCTTTACTTTCTTCTTAGAAGGCTTTGTGGCTTTTGTAAGAGGCTAAAAATAGTGGGCAGGTAGCCTCCTAATTTGAAATTGATTTTTGTATTTGATTTTTGATTTTTGTATTTTTGTATTTTTGTATATTTGTATATTTGTATTTGTATTTTGAATGTAATATGGCAATTAAATTCACTAAATAGGTTTAGTTTTCAAAGTTATTAACATATGCACACATGTGGAACAAAAACAAGAATCCATACACATTTTTTAACACATTTTTCAGCAACATGAATTTAAAGTTATTTGGAGAATAAACCCTCTTAAATGTCTCTCTGCATACTGGTGTGTGTGTGTGTGTGTAATCCTTTAAAGGAGCATGTGGTTGCAAACACAGTGCTCTGTATGTAGTTACAGTAAATGGTAGGGATGCACCGAAATGAAAATTCTGGGCTGAAACCGAGAATTCTGGATATGATTGGTCGAAAACCGAAAATGCTTTGTAATTATTTATATTATTAAATAATGTAAAGTAATTATGTAAGACTTTTTAATTTAACTCAATTTTAATGACATGGAATTTAAAAAAACACAAGCCAATAAAATAACCACACTTTTATTGAAAGAAAATTGGACATAAAATATATTAATATTAAATATCAATGTATTATTTTTATTCAGTTCTATGCAACAGAATCAGACATAACTGTTGTTGTTGGTTTTAACTAATTATCCAAATAATGTATAGTCCTGCAAACAGGGTTTTTCCTTTCTCAAAATGCGGCAGAGGTGGTACCATCCTGATCATGTGCATACAATGTACCCTAGTGCTGGGCGGTATGACCAAAAATTTATATCACGGTATTTTTCAAAATTAGACCGGTTTCACGGTATATGACGGTACTTAATTTTTTTTTTCATGCATGACCGGGTGTTAACCACATTTTCTACTGATTGAGAGAGGAAAAACTGCAGTAGATTGACAGAATGTCCTATTTTACTGTCATGATGAGCGAATATTGTAGAAAAATTCCACACTAAATAGTGACTAAACACGACCCATTAATACATGTTAATCAGGAGTCACTCTCATTTATATTCGCGACATCGTCTGATAAAATCAACATGCATGTAACGTTACACGTAAGAGTGGCTATGCCGTGGTTTTGGCTATATTACTTTTTTGTCTCATCCAGCGCACTGCCTGCGTCTGAGTAACAAACTAAAAAAAACAACAAACAAAAAGGTGCATAATATTAACAGATGACCTATGCTCATATTTATAATTCCAAACAGTCAGTTAGCGACAGGTGCTTGGAAACGCTGTTTTGTACTCATTTACTGATGAGTCTGCTGCGGTACGGCCAGCTGAATGCGATGCTTCTCTGCCGCTCACTGCACAGAACAGACGCCGAGAGAGGTGACACTGCGCCGGGAGAGTCAGATCTCGCGCTCGCGGGGCAACACTGGCGACATCTTCCAACTGAACCATAGCTAAGGTTTATCCAAAAAAGTCGCTAGGTTTGTCAGTTTGTATGTTCTATGGAAAAAAGCCGCTAAAAGGGTCTGAAAGTCGCTAAATATAGTGGTAAAGTCGTGCTCGTGTGTGTGAGACGCAGGAGCTGATGGCAGCGGGTGGTGGATATTGTGGATGAGTTCTTCTGTCTCATCACGTTCTACTAGTTCTACAGCTTCAGAACATTCACGCTTAGTAACACATGCAGCTGTGTCCTCGCCACAATGCAACAGTGAAAAGAGACCCTTCTCAAACAGTGTCGCGTTCCGAACGTTATTTAAATGACATCGGTATTGCGTTATTTTAAAAATTCATATCATAAGAAAAATAAACACCGGTATTCGGTATGAACCGGTATACCGCCCAGCACTACCTTAACCTACCAATACTGGGGGGTGGGTAGTATTCTGGCGGGGGTCAGAATTTGGTACAACACCGGAGATGATGTTCGTGTGTTTATGTCCTCATTGAGACGGCAGACGCTGAAATCACCGCGAGCCTCACGCGTGCTTCAATGTGTGTGTTGTAAAGGAAAACGCACATCTCTGCCATTCATTCATACAGAGATATGATCGTGTAATATTTAATGCTCATCATCAGATCGCGTAAATCAGTGGGAAATGAGTAGAAATGATGATTCTGTGTAAAGAAACATCAAGTAAACCTGTATAAAAATATAAAAACCCTGGCAAAGCTATTATTATCAGCGCAAGTGAGCAGAGCGTAGCGGGGAGCAGATCAGTGAAGGAGATTTGACCAGCGTTGCCCATTACAGCTGTACTACAGCATGCCACAGCACAGTAACTCTACTGCAAACAGGAACCAAGTATACTACAAAGAAATTTCTTGTCGGCGCATTATTTGAGCGGACTCTGCTTTTCCGGTGAGCATGAGCGGTAACTGAGCAGAATTGATAGAGCGGAATGCTGAATAGAGCGTCACACGGCGCAGTAATGAGAGTGAAACCTGAACACTGCTGGGCGGTGAGGCGCGACATATATTTTCGGCGGCCGAAAATTCAGTGCATCCCTAGTAAATGGACTAAACGATTCTTCGAAGCACATAATTTGCCTCGATGAATTTTTGTGTTCGAGTTACTCGAGGAATCGTTTCAGTCCTACTGTCAAGGCACAGAAAAGTATAAAAAACATCGTCAAAATAGTCCATCTGCCATCAGTGGTTCAATCTGAATTTGATGAAGCGACGAGAATACTTTTTTTACGCAAAGAAAATAAAAATAATGACATTTATGGAGACATTTATTAGCGCCATTTTGGAGAGCATCTGATGGACACAAAGTGTGTACGCTATTCTCTGTCATCAGTAACGCATGGATACGTATTGTACATTTATTTACGCTTTGATTTGAACGGAAACCTCGTATCCATGCGTTACTGATGATAGAGAATAGCGTACGCACTTTGCGTCCATCGGATGCTCTCCAAAATGGCGCTACGCTGACACAGAGAGGAGACAAATTGTTGAATAAATGTCGTTATTTTTATTTTCTTTGCGTACAAAAAGTATTCTCGTCGCTTCATAAAATTCAGATTGAACCACTGATGGCAGATGGACTATTTTGACAATGTTTTTTATACTTTTCTGTACCTTGACAGTGTAATTTACTTGGCAGTCAATCGGACAGTCACAAGCCTCCCGGTTTTCATCTAAAATATCTTAAATTGTGTTCCGAAGACGAACAAAGCTTTTACAGGTTTGGAACGACATGAGGGTAAGTGATTAATGACAAAATTTTCATTTTGGGGTGGAGTATCCCTTTAATGCTGTTTGGTTTCTATTTTGTATGACTGAATTTTGTTTGTTTTTATTGATTTGTGTCTTTCCATTTCTGTATGATTATTTTTATTATAACTTTTGTTTACATTTATTTTATGCAATTAGGATTTTTTTTTAAATTTCATTTAAACCTTTTATTTATTTATTTACACTGTTTTCTATTTTACGAGCATTGCTGGATTTTCTGTAATTGTTTATAATACAAAAAAAAAAGTTTCTGCAATAGTTAATTGTACAAGTAAGCATCTAAAATCCATGGAAAATCACTGTAACACAATATATATTTCTTTTACAATGATTAAAAGCTATTAACCACCATTCAAACTGACAAACCTGGGTTAAAGTTGGCCTTAACCTAATAAAAAAATTGTTAATCCAGAGTTTTGTATAATGTGACAGCCCAAATGTCATTTTTTCATGCTAATTTACATCTAATGCCTCCAGTCCTTTTTTAAAATTCTCTCAGTGTTCGTTTTTTCCGTTCATCTCTTCAAGCCCTGCCAAATGACACAGCGATAAAAGTTTGACGGCGTAATAAAAGGCCATCAAAAATGAGGCCAGAAGCAGAGAAGCTGTGCGGTCGCACATCCAAATCGTGTTTTTAATGCTCGATGGCAAAAGACATTTAAAAGCCGTCAATGTCAAATTAGTGATGATGGAAAACATCCGTGCCCCATGTTTGGCACCATATCCTTGTGAAATTTACCCCAAAACACCTGAACCAGCCATATATCTTTGACTCTGATGTTGACTAGTCTCATCTACAGTACGCCCATGATTGGCAGATTAGTTTTTGGGAATATTACTGTCTTGTTTCTGGCAGTGATGGGATGTGTGTAAAGCCCTGCACATCAGGGGATCATTAATACACAGCCAGCTGCCGAAGATATCGAGTGAAAGAGCGATCCAGCCAGCATTGTGCACCCAATACCCGAGTCGATAGCACATCCTCAAAGCACTCGCGGGACACATGACTCTCTTCCTCGTGGCAGACACGCAATGGAAGGCAATTAAACACCTCAGATAGTGCTGGCAAAACAAGAGCATTTCCAATGAATGTTACCGTTAATGATCGACCACGTGAGGGGTCGATTGCGGTTTCACTGCGAGAGCCACCCGCAACGATCTACCATGACACGTTTGATTATTGATCAGGGATGGCTAGAGGAATCATGGTATCCCTCTTTAAGAATTAATGACTTAATGGCCTCTCTGCAAATCCACTGCTTACGGTGCCATTTCTGTTAGATTGTGCTCCTTGTCTTGTGGCTAAATATAATATTATCGAAACCTCAGCCTCAGGGATTAGCCTTTCACCTGCTGAAGCTTCACTGACTTCAGAGCAGACTGTGTTTGTGAATAATAAATGATGGAGGGCGTTTTCTCTTTTGCATGTAGATTACAACATTTTCTTTTCGAATGGAAATGACATTGAAATCACATGGTTGTGTTGGATCACTGGCTCAGAGTACTTGTGCTATTGCACCTGTCCATCAGTGCACACTATGTTTGGATAAGCGTGATATTTTTACTATATTTGTAAAAAACTAAGCAGTTTTATCCTACTGCTTTAGGTGTTTGTTGCATAATACTACTATTTATATTACATAATATGGTACACAGAGTTTTTCCTAACCTCAGGTGGTTCCATCTATCGTAGGACTCGTTGGTGGTGGGATGGCTTGAGTTTAGAGGGTTCACGCTTCACTTTGGTTCACTTTTCCTGGTAATGAGCTCCACCACTGTATCTGAAGCCCATCCAACACCATGAACCCAGACGAGAAGGTGCAGCTTCCATCAACCAGAGTGTATCATTACTGCAAAATTACATGACATCTTCTCTGTACGACCGTTTCCCACGCGGGCGGCTCTGTTTGTTCTGAAGGCTTTTGATGTTAACAATCTTCATTCACAAGACTGGAGAAACTGGGTCGACGTGTAATCGCAGCAGATCTGCACTCTCGTCTCTTGTATTCAGTGTCTCTTTGTACTCGTTCCGCACCTGATTGTGAGAACCACGCCAAGCGCATTCAGTTGGCGGCCAGATTTTCTTTTTAATCAATCAAAGCAGTAGGTTTCCTCACAATGAGCTATAGTTCATTCCACTTTAAGTGTGACAGATCTTCAGGGAGCCTGAATCCTTTGGTTTTTATGGCGTACATTGCGGGTCTACAAGCGTCCCGATTAAAGGTCAAGCTATATTTAAACTAAAAAGACTTTAGACTTTATACCTGCCGCTTCCTCATAAGTGTGGAGTATTAATACAGTTAGCTTCGCAGCAGTCATGATGAGGTGAGAATTAGCACGGGCTAGTTTGCCTCCCTATGAGATCTTTTATCACTTCCGAATGATAATTATACACAGCCGAGACTGGAGAACGGGAGACCAACCCAACTTTTTCCCCTCAGCGTGATACTATCTACGGCGCTCCGCATGCACATTG
>JBCAMP010000257.1:0-10000 GCA_039654775.1 Spinibarbus caldwelli
TCACTGTTTCTTAAATTGTCATTTTTCACTAACCTTATTAAATGCCATGTTTCACATCAAATTCTTACATTGTTTCAGTTAATTCAGCATTGCGTGGCCTAATGGATAGAGAGTTGGACTTGTAACCCGAAGGTCGTGGGTTCGAGTCTCAGGTCCGACAGGGATTGTAGGTGGGGGGAGTGAATAACCAGCACTCTTTCCACCCTCAATACCACGACTGAGGTGAGACCCTTGAGCAAGGCACCGAACCCCCAACTGCTCCCTGGGCGCCGCAGCATTGGCTGCCCACTGCTCCAGTTGTATGTTCACTACTGTTTGTGTGCACTTGGATGGGTTAAATGCAGAGCACAAATTCCAAGTATGGGTCACCATACTTGGCCACATACCACTTCCCTTTCCCTTTCCACTGCAGGAAACAGAAGCTGCATCTGAAGTGGCATTAGATGTATTTACACAGACTGTTTGATGAAGCTGAGGTGCCATAAATGCATTTATACTGTAAACTTTCGAATGCATAAAGAATTTTATAAGATTAATGTTTTAAATATGTTTAAACATACAAATAAGAAATGTTGGGGAAAATGCAATGATAGTTTTAAATATGAAACCAAACCAGGAGGTGGCATCAAATGACCGTTTGAATGAGTGAGTCATTTAGTCCTTCATTCAACAGATTCGTTCAAAAACACGGATTCATTCAGTGAGGAAACACCGCTGTGTTGCTCGGAGACACAAAACAGTTCTGCTGTGGCTTTGATTGGAGCTATTCTATTCAGCGAAATTGAGCAAAAACAGTCAATATTGTGTCTGAACTGTAAGTCACTTAATTTTAGCTTGTTTATTGAACTACTATTGTATAAAATCACACTGCAATCGTGTTGAAACATTTTGTTTGTGCAATGTTGCGTACCTAAATCATATATTATAATTGTTTTTTTTTTTTTGTTTTTTTTTTTTTACTACCGCAGTATGAATCTATAAGTTTCTATGAGCGCTGTTGTGCTCATTTGTTTTGTTTTCTGCATGAGTCTCTCTCACACACTCACTCAGGTTGCGCGAGCCTCATCTGGTACGATACAAATACATCATGAATCGCTGTAAGTGTGACGTCAGATCAGACCGGCTCGGAATCGTTAGACTGACCGGCTGGTCACCAGTCCGGGCCGATCATGCGGAAAACCGGCTAATTCCGGTCCCTGGCCGGTCGATCGGTGCATCTCTAATATTCACACGTGCACTGTTTAGTTTCTTTTTATACTGATTGTTATTCATCTAAGTTTGTGATGATGTTTTGTTTTCTTCGCAGATGCCAGATCTGGGATGGCCGTGGAGGAGAACCTGTGTAAGATCTGTATGGACTCACCCATTGACTGTGTTCTTTTGGAGTGCGGACACATGGTCACATGCACAAAGTGCGGCAAACGCATGAGTGAATGTCCAATCTGCAGGCAGTATGTGGTGCGGGCAGTGCACGTGTTCAGATCCTGAACAACAGAATCCATTTTTCATTCACAAAACACCGGCATCTCACAGTCCTTCTCTCCAGCAACGGATACTGTACAAAACTGTCAGGTGGCCTTTAATTCTCATACAGTTATCTTGCGGCACTTTAAAGGATAGCGAATAAGATGTGCAGATCTCTAAGCAATAACTGTACTGGATTTAGATTTATTTTCTTCAGTGTGCCTTCTGGAAGGTTTAAAGAGGAAGCTTTATTTTTGATCATGGGATTATGTCACATGTTTGTTGACACAAATCAATGCAACAAAAATGTCTGTTTCTGCCACTGCCCCTATTAGTAAACACTGAGAGTTTCTTATGATCACACACAGACAGCATCTTCTGAAAGTGAACAAGTGCCTTGCAATGCACTGCCCTGATGCTTCTCTCACACCTGCTTAATACTTTTTAATGATTCTTTCTTTTTAAAACTCAAATACTGGATTTTGGGTTTAATCTACCACCACCATCCAGACTGTGAAATGTACAGGAATAAACAGGAATGAGACTACAGTCACACAAGTCTTGTCAGATCTTAAATCTGTTGATTCATCTCACATGAGTGAACGCAAATAGTCTAAATTGCTGACAGTTAAGTGCGAGATGGACACAGGTGTGGAAAAGTGTCACGTTTGGTCAGACTGATCCAACCTTGATGAATCTCATGAAACCTGTGTTCCAATCAAAGTCATGAGGAAAATGACTGTCAAGAAAATGTTTTAATGCAGAAAAACCTGAATGATCCAACAAATGAACTTCATTTTCTTTATCCAAAATGTTTCTCCTTTTTGGTGTGAAAAATACGTAGTCCCACACATGATATGCGATGAAAAAATATTTTATGTTGTACTAATTTGTTCCCTCGTTTTAGTCATTTGTGGCCACATACTAATTCATTACCTTGTTTTAGTAAATCATGGCCACATTGTACTAATTCGTTCCCTTGTTTTAGTAATTTTTACAGGGATGTGATTTTATGGATTTCCGCATTTTCCGACCTCTGAGGGACGACAGAGATAGAAAGGGAAAAAAATCAATAATTAAACAATACTGCATTGTCAGCGTTGGTATTGTATCAGACACTTGCATTTAACATTATATGAAAATCAAGCTCAAATGGAAATAACAAGGTTTTTGACCAGCGAATGACAGACATGTTTTGTCTGTCATTAGAACAGCTGTAACTGTTATCTGAGGCAGCAAGTGCATCGCATTATGCTTTCATCAACTTTTACAGGTTATATAACGTTTATTGTAGCTATATGGGCGCTTAGTTTTTCTTGTTGTTTAATACGCTTGGCCAAAATTTCAAATGAAGCGCTTATGCACAGGATATTTAAAACGTACTAAAGTATATTGGCTATACGGCAGATAACCTACTTCTTGTCCGCTCTTCAAAAACACGAAAACATTAGCTTTTACAGACATACTGTTTGAGTAAAGAAAACGCTGTACTATTCAAACATCAATTATTTATTTACCCTTGCATTGCGAAAAAGCGGAGACCTGTCTCCTCCAGACTGTGCACAACGCGTCAATCTGAAAGAGGCGGGGTGAAGTTACGAGCTTTCGCTGAGAGCGTTTTACTGTCAAGCTCTTTAATGCTTATCATTGGTTAAATATTTTTAAAACCCCCTTATTTAAAATAATAATAACAAATTATAATAGAGATATGAAGTTTGGATAGTTTTTCACGGCACACCCGACCCTGATACAACTCCCAACGGTTGTGATGTAATTGTATAACAGGCTGTAGTCTGACCCGCTACATGTCTGCTGTTACAGGACTGTTTTTAGTTTCGATTCACTGTTTGTGCTGCTGCCCTGCGCTTGGTTTGAGCCGCTTTAATTTGCATTTAGGAACACAACATTCGTCATTAGAAACGTTTATAAATCTGTTGTTGTTTACAAAGAGAAGTTTCAGTGTCACATAATCCTTCAGAAATCATTCTAATATCCTGATTTGCTGCTCAAGAAACATTTCTCATTATTATCAATGTTAAAAACAGTTTTGCTGCTTAATATTTTTGTGGAAACAATGATACCACTCAAACATTTGTATAAGATTTAAAAAGAGAGGGAAATTAATCATTTTATTCATGCATGAAATTGATAAAAAAAAAAGTGAGTGAAGACATTTAAAATGATTTCTATTTAGTAAATGCATTAACAAATGTAATTAATATATATGATAAATGCAAATAAATGCTGTTTATTAAACTTTATATTTATAGAAAAATCCTGAAAAATAAAGTGAATCACTATTTCCACACAAAATATGAAGCAGCAAAATTGTTTTCAACATTGATACGTAATAATCAGAAATGTTTCTTGAGTCAAATAAATTCAAATGATTTCTAAAAGATCATGCGACACTGAAAACTGGAGTAATGAAGAAAATTCTGCTTTGTATCACAGAAATAACATTACATTTTATAATATATTAAAATTGAAAACTTTTTTTAAATTAGTAATTATATTTCACAATATTGCGTTTTTTTTTTTTTTTTTTTTTTTTTTTTTTTTTTTTTTTTTTACTTTAATCAAATTCAGCCTTGATGAGCAGAAGATATTTATTTCAGAATCATTAATTGTAATGTTTCCAAACTTTTGGCAGGTACTTTAATAATAATAACAATTCTATATACTATATACTTTACTATAATATATTATAGTACTTTATTATAATATATTATATTGCTATCATGATTATTAAGTGCTGCTTTTTATTTTTTACAGCACAATAGTATGTATTCTTACAGCATAAGATATATATTTTAATGTGCTAAATATATATATTTTTAATAAGTGCTGGGGGCGTGACTTGGGCCGTGGTCAGATTTTCCTTCTTTTTTGTCTCTAGCTGATCACGTCTTTTTTTTAGTACTCAATTTTAATACTAATTAGTTCCTTTTTATTAAATTGTGTTGACGTACTAATTCGTTCCCTCATTTTATTAATTTGTTACCTTGCTTTAATTAGATCAAAACGAGGGAACGGATTCGTACACTATGGCCATGATTTCCTAAAACGAAGTAACATGTTGTTCATTCGTGGCCACAATGAATATAAATTTGTCCACATATCCTGTGCGGGGCTCCATATAAATATGATTTGACTGGTTTTGTGGGAATTTCATATACAGTTGCCTTTCATACTGCCGATGTTCAGTCAGAACATCCTCTTCCTGATAGATTGTTTTGATTATGAACAAATATCCCATCTGAACCTAGTTTAGGCAGAGGGAAAGCTCAGTATGCGGCTCATTGTAGAGCATGTGTGTGGTAGAAGAATCCTCTCTGGCATGACAGTTATTCTGTCGGCCGGATGGGCCTCAAACCGCGCGGCGTGCCACAATGCAGCAATCAGAACTCGCACAGCGCCGCGAATGATCAGTGTGAAGGTGTTGTTTCAGCACAGCCTGTGTTAGATTTCTTGCAGGAATTTGATTAGCAGCACTTTAGACTCATCAGCACAGGAAATATCAGGTGAACATGCCTCAACACTCTTCTAGACTTCACCAGTGCCTCACAGGTCACAACACGACTAAAGGCCTGCTAATAAACACCAGCATCTCCCTTCCCTCCAGCTTTTCATACTCCGTTAGCATCGACTAGCGCTATTCTTAGGCTGCTTGGATGAGCGTGAGTGTTCACTGGCACCACTGCTTTAAAATCAGTACCTTACAGGAATAATTCACTCAGAAACAATCGTTTGACATTTACTCACCCTAATGTCATTCCAGTCATACATTTTCTCTATTATATACTATTTGTTCATGTTTTTATTAAATTATAAAACTGGTGTCATTAGATACCTTGCACCAGGTTTGACATCTTTGACACCGAATGTGATTGATTTTCATGTTTGTTGTGACCAATAACATATAGGACATTTCAATATATGTGACTGCAAATGGGATTTTAAAGCTGTAGCCGAAGGCATAGAAATCAAATCATGGTTTCAGAAGACTTGGAATATAGCACAGAATTCATATTGACTTTTATAATAAATTTATGAAGTGTTTTTGTTCTTTTGTAGAGCTTGGTAAAAGTGGGAGGCTTGAACATTCTTCCTAATATCTTCTTTTGGCTTTTAAATACAGAAAATAATACAGGTTTGGAACAACATTAGGGTGAATAATTTATTTTTATTATTATTATTATTATTATTATTATAGTCCTGTACTTTTTAGTAATGTAAGGTTTCAGTTTTCTGAATCCTGCCAACTAGGTTTTTTTTTTTTTTTTTTTTTTTTTTTTTTTTTCCTCCAGGGTTGCCTTAAGAGGTTTTCTTTAACAGGAATCACCTTCCCAAAGAGAAAATTGATATAAATATATATGACTTTGGATGACTTAAAACTTGATTTTGTATCACTGTGAAATAAGAGATTTCCTTTGAGTGTCATGCAAAGGATGATCAATGTTGTCATGTCCTGTTAAAGTCTGATGTGTAAATATGAAAAGGGAACACTTTCATTTTTAATACAGATGTGTTGTCTGTATGTAATGGTGTGAACCAGCCTTAATTTCGTAATAAGAACTGATAAGATATATTTTAAAACCATACTTAGCCACCAAAGTAGATTTTGTGTGCTTTGTTGATAAAGACTTTTGTATTAAAATATATTTCCAGCATGATTGTCAGCTTGTTTTGTTTTTGAAGTGGTCGTCAAACACAGCAGTCATGAGGCGGGTGAACCGGTTCTGCTGGCTCCTTCGTGGCTCTGTTATCCTCAAATAAACGTATCAGATTTTCAGAGAACAAAGTATTCTCATGAGGGTGAATTATTGTTATTGAGTTGCATTGTTAGCTCCTCAGACACCTGGCCGTCCCTCCCGAGGGTTCAAACGTAATAAAGCAAACAAACATTTCTTGTAGAAGCATGACACAGCTATTTGACGACAGGGGTTTCACAATTTAAATGTAGACTTACTCAATATAATCGACACAACAGTATTTTTTTTAACAATGGAGTATCTGTCGTATCAAACAATGTGGCCAATTATTTTGTTTCGTTTTACCAATAAAAAGAATTCTATAAAGGGAATGCAGACAAGTGGAATGATACAATCAGTAAAGCAATTTTAAAGATCAGCACTCCTCATATTAGTATTACATAAGTCATGTAGCCTATTTAATATTGCATCATTTTTTGCGAATTCATTTTCAAACTACATTTTGTGTATAATAATAATAATAATAGGCCTAATAATAAAGTGCTGGGAGTTGTGATAATAATTTGATTAGCTTAAGTCAGTTTCAAAGCACAGCAGTTTTGATCACTAGATTTCAACATTTGTAACTCCAAACTAACAAATTCTGCAATATCAATTTTAACTTTTGACGTTTGTAGCATTTTAATAATTAAATTATTGTATTAAGTTATCTGAAAACATTTTGTGAGCCAACTTAGAATCGATTCCAGAATAATGTTGTGACTCAACACAGCTTTTATTTTAAGTGTATTTATTAATATACCTACAGTATACTGTAATGGCATCACATTGAGCAGTCACCTTCTGAATGATAAAGGTCTTATACGCTTGATGATACGCACATGTTTTGTTACTATTGCTGCAGTGAATATGGTGCAAAACACATTCACACACCTGCATCAAAAATGTGAAGTCGTGGACGAATTTTGTACATCCGCAAATCAGTATGTGAATACTTGCAATGAGATTTGCACACTTGTAGAATGTTTTCTTACATATATATTTTTTCTTGGATGCTTTTTCTATCACAAACACAAGTGCATAACGACAACGGCTTGAATCTGCTGCTACGAGTCTTTTTTCACCTGCAAATGACAAGTTTCGCGCGCTCTCCCTTTTGCACCACATATCTGTGACAAATGGAGCAAAAGTGATTTATGCATCTATAGAGACAGCAGCGGCCACTCTTCAGATCAGAGAAGGTTGGCCAATCAGAAGAGCTATTCTGTATCCGGTTTTTGTTATTCTTTATAGTTCTTCGGATTTTTAGGCTGAAGTTTGTGGATCCTATTGTCTGCAACGTCGAGGGTGTATTTTGGAGCCATCAGCTGGTAAGTTAAGTTATAACATTAGTTATCCGAAGTAAATTAATCAGGGAAGCATAATACTTCTACACTGCCTTTTTATCGCAGGTTATGTCAAACGTTACATAACAGCGAGCTAACGTGGAAATAGTAAAGAAAAATGAGTTAAGACACACCGCTGTTATGTACATCTTTTGTATTTTATTTTCAGGTTTTAGTCTATTGGTATACTCTATACGCCACCTGCAGCAGAGGTGTAGTGGAGTCTTGTGATTGCAGCCACTGGCCTCCTCTCCACTCACCCACAGAACGGGCTCTATACGAACGGACTAGCAATACATAGGAAGTTTGGCTAACAAATATTATGAATGTTGTTTATTTTATTATAACCTGTAAGTTCTGTTATTGTATGGTAGGTTTTTTTTGTTTTGTTTTGTTTTTTGTTTTTCTGACCCTAAACTGCAATAACACTAAAAACAGTGAAACAGTTGAACATTGAGTAGTATTTTCAATTACTGCTTTTTTATTATTATTATTTTCTAGTTTGTGGTCTGGATCATGTCATCTGCATTCCAGCTGGAGGCTTTTTTTTTTTTGTGATTGCCATCGTAACAGGGATAACATCAACTGGTAAGTTAGCCGAAGTAAACTAGTTAAAGGTTATTTATTTATTTATTTAATTAATTTTTTTAAATCGTTATCCATTCCCTGGGAATCAGCCCCATTATTTCAGCAATATAACACTAAGCTCACAATGTCAAATGCAGAAATGTTAATTCATGCGTTTATTACCTCAAGGTTATATTATTGTAATGCTTTATTATAATGTTATATTCTGCACGTTTAATAAACAAACTCCAGTTGGTCCAAAATACAGCAGCTAGAGTCCTTACAAGAACCAGGAAGTATGACCACATTAGCCCGGTTCTGTCAACACTGCACTGGCTCCCTTTTAAACATCGTATACATTTTAAGATCTTATTAATTACTTATAAAGCCCTGAATGGTTTAGCTCCTCAGTACTTGAGCGAGCTCTTATCACATTATAGTCCTCCACGTCTGCTGCGTTCTCAAAACTCTGGCCATTTGATAATACCTAGAATATCAAAATCGACTGCGGGCGGCAGATCCTTTTCCTATTTAGCGCCCAAACTCTGGAACAATCTACCTAACACTGTTCGGGAGGCAGACACACTCTGTCAGTTTAAATCTAGATTAAAAACACATTTCTTTAACCTTGCTTACACATACCACACTAACATATCTATAATTCAAATCCGTTAAAGGATTGTTAGGCTGCATTAATTAGGTCAACCGGAACCGGGAACACTTCCCAAAACACCCGATGTACTTGTTACATCGTTAGAAGAATGGCATCTACGCTAATATTAGTCTGTTTATTTCTTATTCCGAGGTCACCTAGCCACCAGATCCAGATCAGATGGTGGATCAGCACCTAGAGATGACCTCTACAGCCCTGAACATCAGCAGAGACGAGGACAACTAGATGAGCCCCAGAGACGGATCCCCAGTGAAGACCTCGTCTCCTAGACGGCAATCGGGACAGGATCACAGGAACCAGATGAGTCCTCTGCACAATCTGACTCTGCTGCAGCATGGAACAACCTGCTGGTTCGTCTGGCCAGAGGAGAACGACACACTATCTCAACACACTATTTCCCTGTTTAATACTGTAAAGCTGCTTTGACACAAACTGCATTTTAAAAAGTGCTATATAAAATAGTGGTGACTTGACTTTGATCTACAGGAATGCGTTAAGTGAAAGTGAAGTGACATGTGGCCAAGTATGGTTACCCATACTCAGAATTAGTGCTCTGCATTTAACCTATCCAAAGTGCACACACACAGCAGTGAACACACGCACACACACCCGGAGCAGTGGGCATCCATTTATGCTGCGGCGCCCGGGGAGCAGTTGGGGGTTCGGTGTCTTGCTCAAGGGCACCTCAGTCATGGTATTGAGAGTGGAGAGAGCGCTGTACATTCACTCCTCCCAACGGCAATTCCTGCCGGACCTGAGACTCGAACTCCAGCTGGTTACGAACTTTAGGTTATGAGTCCAACTCTCTAACCATTAGGCCACGATTTCCCCATTAAGTCGTGACCATATTAGATCCGGGAGACTGCAGTGACCATTGGATCTGGATACGGACTGGATCTGGTGGCTACGGTGACCTCGGAATAAGAAATAAACAGACTAATATTAGTATTATAAGTCGTGACCATATATATAATACTTATTAAGTATTATAAGTTTAATGATTTGTGATGGATTATCAACTAATTATGCACCTTCCTTGTAGGTGCATTCAGACACTATAGTGTTTTTTATTAATCTCAAATTGCATATAGTAAAGTCTGGCATTTAGGGCAAATTCTGTTAACACTTGTTTATTTTTTTTATTTTTTATTTTTTCTTGTGCTTGCAGGTTCATTCCGAGAATCAAACCTGGTGGC
>JBCAMP010000258.1:0-120000 GCA_039654775.1 Spinibarbus caldwelli
GTAAGACCCAACACTGGGGTTAAAGGTCAGTGCAGAAGCACCCTGATGCTGAACATGACGTGCATGTGAAAACAAAACAATTCTTTAGTGTTTGACTTCTTGCTATGAACATTTTGATTATAATTAGCAGCAGTTATACAGCATTTAGAGTAAAATTCCAAATATTGGCAAAAGGGTGAAAATATTGTTTATATAAACTATCATTCAAAAGTTTGAAAGTCAGTAAGTTTTTTTTTTTTTATTAATTAGTTTTTATTGAACAAGAACACATATTGATCAAAAGTGAAAATCTGGACATTAATAATGTTACAAAAGATTTCTGTTTCAAATGAATGCTGATCTTCTGAACTTTCTATTCATCTGTGAATCCTGAAATATTAAATGTATGACAGTTTCCACAAAAATATTGTGCAGCGCAATTGTTTTCAACACTGATGATAATCAGAAATGTTTCTTGAGCAGCAAATCAGCATATTAGAATGATTTCTGAAGGATCATGTGACACTGAAGACTGGAGTAATGATGCTGAAAATACAGCTTTGATCACAGAAATAAATTACAGTTTAACAGATATACACAGCTGTTTTAAATTGTAATAATATTTCACAATATTAAAGTTTTTCTATATTTTTAATCAAATACATATGAAATATATAAATATTAGTGCTGTCAAACGATTAATCGCCTCCAAAATAAAAGTTTTTACATATGTGTGTGTACTGTGGATATTTATTATTTATGTATTATGTAATGTATATTTATTGTATATATAAATACACACATGCATGTATATATTTAAGAAAAATGTTACATTTATATATTAAATATATTCATATGATGTAATTTATATGAATATAAATATATACACGTAAATGCATGTAAATATTTTCAAAATATATGCTGTATGTGTGTGTCTTTATATATACATGATGAATATACACCGTACACACACATATATTATGTAAACAAATCGTTTATTTTAGATGTGATTAATCGCTATTAATCGTTTGACAGCACTAATAAATATATATATTTTTTAATTCTATTTTTACATTAAGAGTGAGCGATGCATGGCCACATCACACTTGATCAACATGTAATTATTGTGCTAAAACAAGAGCTTTGAGTGTTAATTGTGTCCCTGCAGCACAAAAGCAGTCATAAGTAGCACAGGTATATTTGTAGTAATAGCCAACAATACATTGTATGGGTCAAAATTATCCATTTTTCTTTTATGCCAAAAATCATTAGGATATTAGGATATTAAGAAATATTTTGTAAATTTCCTACCATAAATATAACAAAACTTAATTTTTGATTAGTAATATGCATTGCTAAGAACTTCATTTGGACAACTTTAAAGGTGATTTTCTCAATATTTAGATTTTTTTGCACCCTCAGATTCCAGATTTTCAAATAGTTGTATCTCAGCCAAATATTGTCCTATCCTAACAAACCATACATCAATGGAAAGATTATTTATTCAGATTTCAGATGATCTATAAATCTCAGTTTAAAAAACTGATGCTTATGACTGGTTTTGTGGTCCAGGGTCACAATTAATAAGTTATATTCAGCGTGTGACAGAATCACGCACGTGTGTCGGTACGAGCCGAGGCAGATGTTAATAGCTGGTGCAGACGCAGTAACGGCGCTGATGTCTTTGTCTCGCTGCTGTCGTCTCAGAGTCTGCGGGGTATCTGGAGCCAGCAGATGTTCAGCAGCAGTTGAGTCACTTCCAGCTGGCGTCTCGAGTCCAGGCCGATGTTTGCTCCAGTCCGTCTGATCCGCCGCTCGAGGGTCCCGCTCCTCAGGCCCGGCCCGACTCCATCCTCACCTGCGAGTTCTGCGAGTTCAGCTCCGGCTACATGCAGAGTCTGCGCAGACATTACCGCGACCGGCACGGAGGAAAGAAGCTCTTCAAATGCAAGGACTGCGCCTTCTTCACCTGCTACAAGTAAGAATCACACATCAGACTAATATCAGCCAGTAACGTCTTTATTTATTTAGTTTTATTTATTCGCGCAAGAATAAAATAAATAAAATAAAAAAAAATTTAAAAAAAAAGTACAATCCATTCCATATACTGTGCAGGGAGAGGCAGAAAACCCAAAGGGCTTATTTAGAGCCTCCACCTAAACAATAAAGAAAACAAAAACTCATACAATTAAAGAAAGTGCTAAATTACAATAATAAATATATAAATATAAGTAAATACGGTAACACATTACAATAAGGTTCATTAGTTAACAACTATAGTTAACATGAACTAAGCATGAACAATACTTCTACAGGATTTATTAATCTTAATGTTAATTTAAGAATTTACTAATGCATTATTGAAATCACAAGTTGTGTTTGTTAACATTAGTTAATGCACTATGAGCTAACATGAACAAATTATTTTTATTAACTAACATTAACAAAGATTAATAAAGAGTGTAATAAATGTAGTGTTCATTGTTCATGTTAATTAATACATTAAGTAATGTTAACGAATGACACCTTATTGTAATGTGTTACCATAAATACAAATTAATTGCAACATTATATATATATATATATATATATATATATATATATATATATATAACAAGAAATGATATACTCCAAAAACAAAACATATATAGTACATAAAATGCATTAAAAAAATACAAAATGGTCCTTTATACATCTTTTATAACATATTAAAGAGGAATTTTTTGTTTTTGCTAGATGGGATAAACCATTCCATAATTTAATGCCTTTAAATTTTATCTGGTATTGACCTCTACAAGTGAGAACTTGAAAACTGACGAGTTAAATAACAGTGAACCTGTGAATTTACTTTAAAATGCATTCTAAATTGCTCTGGAATGTTACCCTCACTTGAACATATATTATACATGAAAACACATATTTGAAAAATATTAATATCATAAATAGTAAGAACCTGAAGTTTATGAAATAAAGAAGCAGATGAAATATCAGTATATGAAACGTATATTTACGTTTACATGCATGCATTTTGCAGACACTTTTATTCAGAGCGACTTCCATTGCATTCAAGCTATACATAAAATTAGTTCATGCTTTCCCTGGGAATTGAACCCGTGACCCTGTTGCTGCTGTTTCAGCTGCAGGTGTTTATCATGAGCCTTCTGGTTAGGCTGTTAAAATAGTAATATCAGGGCGTATTTACTCCAGCAACTGGTTTACTAAAGTACTAAACAGTCATCCACCTTCTACTGCACATTATCATGTTTTAAATACAGAATGTCAAATACTAGAGGTCTAGATCAGTGATTCCCAGAGTTTTTTTTTTTTTAAATCAGCTGAAACCCTTTGAACTGAAATTTTTACTTGAAGTTAAAGGGATAGTTCACCCAAAAATGAAAATTTGATGTTTATCTGCTTACCCCCAGGGCATCCAAGATGTAGGTGACTTCGTTTTTTCAGTAGAACACAAATGAAGATTTTGATACATTGAGGTCTAAAGACACAAAACGATCGGTCTGTGCAAGAAACTGAACAGTATTTATAAGGAAGTTGTGTGAACGCACTCCGGACAGTTGGACAGTGCGGCGGATCAGAGGTAAAACATGATATAAATACTGTTCAGTTTCTTGCACAGACCGATCGTTTTGTGTCTTTAGACCTCAATGTATCAAAATCTTCATTTGTGTTCTACTGAAAAAACGAAGTCACCTACATCTTGGATGCCCTGGGGGTAAGCAGATAAACATCAAATTTTCATTTTTGGGTGAACTATCCCTTTTAATATTTCAATAATTTAACAACACATTGTTCACAGTTATCTGATGTCGGTTAATAGTTACATGATACAGGTAAAAAAAAATAAATAAATAAATAAATTTAATCCGTTTTAGTAAGCATTTTATTTTTCTATTTTGAAATTAATTTTAATTTTATTTTACATTAGAAAATGTACTTTTAGTATTTATATTAAAATTAAATATTTTATTTGATCATTAGCTTTTCATTTTGTTTTTTCCATTAGTTTTTATTTTTTAATTATTTTAATTTTATTGAAAAAAATATTTTGTTTTGTGTTTTATTTTGATTGTTTTTATTTTAAAATTTAATTTACATTTTTGATAGCTTATTATCTTTTAATCGTCAATTTGATTTATTTTAATTTTGCATTTTTATGATTTATCTTTTCTTCAGAAAGATAACATTTATTTTAATTTTCTATTTTTAATCATTAATAATGAGCTTTTCATCAACTCATTTTAATTTTTGTTTTGTTTTGATATTTTAATTTTATAATTTTAGAATTTAATTATTAGCTTTTCATCAACCCATGAACCCCAGTTTTGGAAACATTGGTCAAGAGTAAGATAGTTCTATATTGGACAGTAACAGGAAAACACCATAGATTTATAATATCAGATATTATGTCAGTTATCAACCTCAGCAAAACAAAACCTAAAAGTGAATGTGGTGTTTGTTGTTTATTGCTCAGGTCCACGTTCACGCTGCATGTGGAGGGTGGTCACACCAGCAGCCCTGAGGAGACGCCCAAAGATCTGCGCTGCCCCTTCTGTCTGTACCACACCAAACACAAGAGCAGCATGATCGACCACATCGTCCTGCACAGAGGTCAGTTACTGAGAAAAAGTGAGGAGGAAATTCTGATCATGAGATAATTCTCCTCTTTATCTTCCTTGTTTCAAAATGCAACTTCCTCATTCGAATGGTTGCAGGTTTTAATTTTTTTTGCTCATGCTATTGTTGGAATGTAACTATCCACCTTATTTTTTAATGCAGAAGTTAAGGCTGTTTCATGTGAATGTGCAAGACTTCTGATTCATTAGTTGCTATTGTTAAATAACTGCTGTAAAAAGCATTTGAGCAACAAACCAGTGTTTATGATAACGATAATAAATTAAAATATGATAAATATCAGTTTGAAACAACGAGTACACTGCGAAAAATGATTTTCTTCCTTAGTCTTTTTGTCTTGTTTTCTAGTATAAATATCTAAAAATTCTTGAATCAGGATGCATTTACTTGACAAGTAAAATGACTTAAGATATTATGTCTTGTTTTATGAAAATATTATATACATTTTGTTAGTTTTTGCTTAAAGCAAGTAAAAAATATTTGCCATTGGGGTAAGAAAAATAATCTTGTTTAGCCTTTGAATTAAGATTATTTTTCTTACCCCGTTGGCAGATATTTTTGCCTGTTTTAGGCAAAATCTAACAAAATTTGGATGATAATAATTTTCAGAAAACAAGACAAAATATCTTCAGTCATTTTGCTTGTCAAGTAAATGCATCCTGATTCAAGAGTTTTTAGATATTTATACTAGAAAACAAGACAAAAATACTAAGGAAGAAAATCAATTTTTGCAGTGTAGCATAACAGACTGGTTTTGTACAGCTAAAAAAACTGGAAGCGAATGACACTGGAAACTTGGCACACTGCTGTGCTCGCTCTTACTTTAAGAATAAGGTGGATATTTGGTGTGTAGTTTTTAAGTTTCATTATTTTTAGACTTTGACTTCAGAAGATGTGGGTCAGTTGGAGGCCACACTCCAAAAACTCATTAACGTGACATGAATCACGTCTGAGGATGTTTAAAAATGATATTTCCCTGTGTTTGAGGAAAAAAATATTGTATAAATCAGTGTGAATTATATATGAACAAACCCCTCTATAAAAACCTTCAGAATATAGATTTAAAAAAAAAAAAAAGTTTGGTGTATGTAAGTGCTGTTGAAGTGGAGAAAATAAACTAATTTTGAGAAAATGGCATGAAATCTACAAATGCAAATAGGTAAAGTGCAATAAAAAAGCAGGTGAATGATGTATGAACAGAATATAGACAGGAACTCGTGTATTAAATAAATTCAGTGCACACAGACTGAAGTAGTTTGTCTTTGGTTCTTTTAATTGTGATGATTTTGGCTCACATTTAACAAAAACCCACCAATTCACTATCTCAACAAATTAGAATATGGTGACGTTAATCAGCTAATCAACTCAAAACACCTGCAAAGGTTTCCTGAGCCTTCAAAATGGTCTCTCAGTTTGGTTCACTAGGCTACACAATCATGGGGAAGACTGCTGATCTGACAGTTGTCCAGAAGACAATCATTGACACCCTTCACAAGGAGGGTAAGCCACAAACATTCATTGCCAAAGAAGCTGGCTGTTCACAGAGTGCTGTATCCAAGCATGTTAACAGAAAGTTGAGTGGAAGGAAAAAGTGTGGAAGAAAAAGATGCACAACCAACCGAGAGAACCGCAGCCTTATGAGGATTGTCAAGCAAAATCCATTCAAGAAATTGGGTGAACTTCACAAGGAATGGACTGAGGCTGGGGTCAAGGCATCAAGAGCCACCACACACAGACGTGTCAAGGAATTTGGCTACAGTTGTTGTATTCCTCTTGTTAAGCCACTCCTGAACCACAGACAACGTCAGAGGCGTCTTACCTGGGCTAAGGAGAAGAAGAACTGGACTGTTGCCCAGTGGTCCAAAGTCCTCTTTTCAGATGAGAGCAAGTTTTGTATTTCATTTGGAAACCAAGGTCCTAGAGTCTGGAGGAAGGGTGGAGAAGCTCATAGCACAAGTTGCTTGAAGTCCAGTGTTAAGTTTCCACAGTCTGTGATGATTTGGGGTGCAATGTCATCTGCTGGTGTTGGTCCATTGTGTTTTTTGAAAACCAAAGTCACTGCACCCGTTTACCAAGAAATTTTGGAGCACTTTCATGCTTCCTTCTGCTGACCAGCTTTTTAAAGATGCTGATTTCATTTTCCAGCAGGATTTGGCACCTGCCCACACTGCCAAAAGCACCAAAAGTTGGTTAAATGACCATGGTGTTGGTGTGCTTGACTGGCCAGCAAACTCACCAGACCTGAACCCCATAGAGAATCTATGGGGTATTGTCAAGAGGAAAATGAGAAACAGACCAAAAAATGCAGACCAAAAAGAAGCCCCTACCAAGTATTGAGTACATATACAGTAAATGAACATACTTTCCAGAAGGCCAACAATTCACTAAAAATGTTTTTTTTTTTTTTTTTATTGGTCTTATGAAGTATTCTAATTTGTTGAGATAGTGAATTGGTGGGTTTTTGTTAAATGTGAGCCAAAATCATCACAATTAAAAGAACCAAAGACTTAAACTACTTCAGTCTGTATGAACTGAATTTATTTAATACACGAGTTTCACAATTTGAGTTGAATTACTGAAATAAATGAACTTTTCCACGACATTCTAATTTATTGAGACGCGCCTGTAATTGTTTTGGTGTAAGTGCTGCTGAAGTGGAGAAAGAAACTAACAAGCTTTAAAAATATGCATTTTTACCATGTTTCGAGTAATAAAATGTTCTATAAATTGGTGTGAATAATATATGAACACACCTCTCTAAAAAAAACCTTCAGAATGTAGATAGAAATAAAACTGGAATGATTGGTTTAAGTGCTGCGGAAGTAGAGGAAAAAACATTCATTTTGAGAAAATGGCTTAAAATCTACAGACACACATGGGTAAAGTGCAATAAAAAAAAAACCAGGTGAATGATATATGAACAAACCCCTCAGTAAAAACCTTGAGAATATAGACAGGAATAAATCGGCACATTTTGATGTATGTAAGTGCTGCTGAAGTGGAGAAATAACTCTCAACCTTTTAAAAAAATATGCATTTTTACCATGTTTTTATGTATAAAATGTTGTAAAAATCAGTTTGAATGATATGTGAACAAACCCCTCAATAAAAACCTCCAGAATATTGAGCGGAATAAAACTGTAAAATTTAGTGTATGTGAGTGCTGCTGAAGTGGAGAAACAAACTTTTAAAGATATGCTTTGTAATTGAAATTTACAGACGCAAATAGATAAAGTGCAAAAAATTCAAACTTATCTGTTTATTTAGGATGTTTTCATTCCAATAGTCTGAAAGAAGACATGATATGAAAGAAAAATAGACCAAAATCTTGAAATTGACCTCTACGGTCTCACCTTCAACTGTATTTTTTCTTTTCCAAATATCCAAATTATCAGTATATGTGACCCTGGACCACAAAACCAGTCATAAGGGTCAGTTTTTTGAAATTTAGATTTATACATGATGTATGGTTTGTTAGGATAGGACAATATTTGGCTGAGATACAACTATTTGAAAATCTGGAATCTGAGGGTGCAAAAAAGTCAAAATATTGAGAAAATCACCTTTAAAGTTGTCCAAATGAAGTTCTTAGCAATGCATATTACTAATCAAAAATTAAGTTTTGATATATTTACGGTACGAAATTTACAAATTATCTTCATGGAACATGATCTTAATATCCTAATGATTTTTGGCATAAAAGAAAAATGGATAATTTTGACCCATACAATGTATTGTTGGCTATTGCTACAAATATACCTGTGCTACTTATGACTGCTTTTGTGCTCCAGGGTCACATATTATTAAATATGCATAAATATGTGAAGATGATGTAGGCCAGTTGGTCATTTAAGGCCACACTTCAAAAACGCATTACAGTGATGTGAATCAGAGTGTGATTGTGGTGTTTTTATGGTTCTCAGAGGAGCGCGTGGTCCCACTGGAGGTGTCTCGCTCGAAGCTGTCACGTCATCTGGAAGGCGTGGTGTTCCGCTGTCACAAATGCACCTTCACCTGTTCCAGTGAGCTGAACCTGCAGCAGCACATCCAGAAACACGAGGAGCTGAAGCCCTACCAATGTCAGCTCTGCTACTACGACAGCAAACTCCTGCACGAGCTGGAGATCCACCTGCGCGAGGAGCACAAGGTCTGTCTTCTAGGGCTGGCAAAATAAATCGATGCATCGCGAATCGAGAAATGATTCAGCATCGATTCTAAGATTTTCAGAATGCATCACGATTCTTTCTCAAGTCCAATCTGAGCTTAGTTTTGAACAGCAGATGGCGCTGCATGCTTCAGAAACAGCCGTACTCTGCTCGTTTCCAAACCCTTACACACACTTGAACCTAAAATAATCATTCATAAAATTCGAAAAGGTTGAAGTGAATTACAAGGGTGATCACAGTGGGCTGTGTTTACATTAATCTCATGTTATAAAAGCATTCTGAGCCGAGGTGAAATTACAGACTCAGCCGAACACACACAAGTGCTCTTCAGCGCTGCTCTTCATCAGTGTTTGAGTGTGCGGATAAAAACTAGAGTAGAGCGCCACCTGCTGTTAAAATATAAGCTCAGAATCCATCCACAAATTGATTCTGCATCAATTTATTGTCGCTGCCCTACAATCTGTTTTGTTAAAAGCACTATATGATGCAATCTGTACAGTTAAAAGCTCTGTATGACACACTCTGAATGGTTAAAAGCGCTATATGATGCAATCTGTGCAGTTAAAATCACTATATGGCAATTTGTATGGTTAAAAGCGTTATATGACGCAATCTGAACGGTTAAAATCGCTATATGGCAATTTGTATGGTTAAAAGCGTTATATGACGCAATCTGAACGGTTAAAATCGCTATATGGCAATTTGTATGGTTAAAAGCGTTATATGACGCAATCTGAACGGTTAAAATCGCTATATGGCAATTTGTATGGTTAAAAGCGTTATATGACGCTATCTGAACGGTTAAAAGCGCTATATGACAGTTTGTATGGTTAAAAGCGCTGTATGACCATTTGTACAGTTAAAAGCAATATGACGCAATCTGAATGGTTAAAAGTGCTATATGACCCAATCTGTTAAGGCTGGGAAAATAAATCAATGCATCTGAAATCAAGAAATGATTCCGCATCGATTCTGAGATTTTCCGAATGCATAGCGATTCTTTCTCGAGTCGATTCTGAGCTTAGTTTTGAACAGCAGATGAATTGATTCTGCATCAATGTATTGTCGCAGCCCTACTGTCTTCTGTCATGTCTGGTGTTTCTGTGGCTAGTTAAGAAGCTGTTACTCAGTCTAACCCGTGGTCTGCAGGTGATCCGTAACTTTGAGCTGGTGGGTCGGGTGAACCTGGACCAGCTGGAGCTGATGAAGGACAAGACGAAGGACGTGAGCAGCAGTGAGGAGGAGAGAGGAGAAGACGAAACCGTAGAGGAGGCAGACGAAGAGGAGGAGGAGGAGGAGGAAGAGCTGATGGAGGAGGAAGAGGAGGAGAAGCTTCCGGAGAGCAGACAGAAGGAGGTGACAGGTAACGGTCTTCATGTTCATCAGATTCAGTCATTCTGTGCTTCTGTAGAAACGCCAAACTAAATACTTTATCATCTACAAAATATTTTTTTATAAAAACAGCAGTAATGCTTCACCTCCTGTCACTAAACTGAAATTTCAGTATGTTAAAGGGGACCTATTATGCCCCTTTTTACAAGATGTAAAATAAGTCTCTGATGTCCCCAGAGCATATATGTGAAATTTCAGCTCAGAATACCCCACAGACAAATTTTTATAGCTTGTTAAAATTGCCACTTTTAGGGTATAGGCCAAAATGTGCTGTTTTTGAGTATGTTGCTTTAAATGCAAATGAGCTGGTGCTCCTGGAGAAGAGGGCGGAGCTTCAAGAGCTCAAGCTCCGGCATTAGCAGTGCTAGCCTTTGCAAATAAACATTCCACTATTAGTACAAGCCTGTTATCTTTACAGAAAACATACTGTTGCAAAGTCAGTCATCTGATTATACTGTGCATAATAAATTCGTGTTTATGAATTACACAGACGGGGAGCACGGCGGGATAAAAATAACAACATAGCTGGTCTCATGCTATCACAAACTTTATAAGTCCCACTTCTGATTATGAGCTTGACAACTTCAAGCGATCGACTCACATTGCTTTCAAATGCAACGTTTAACTACCACATTCCTATTCACGATCATTCTGATAGCATTTAAAGGCAGCATCAGTGAAAACAGGCCGTTATCCTTACAGAGAGCCAAGAAGCTCTTTCAGAAAGGCAATTTGGAAAACAAACGCGTCATACTTACTTTGTCAGGAGCTGACGTTCGCACACGAAGCGTTGGTATTGATTCCTATACATTTAGGGGACGTTACCGTTTTTTTTCCGGGATATTTCCTTTGAAAATGAAATTTAACCACAGTGTCGTCGGCTCAGATGAGGGCAGATTATGGCGACTCCTGTGTTCATTAGTGCATCCCAAAACATTGTATATATCTCCAGTAATGGCAGACCGCAGCAGCTCACTCAGGGCTGTGTTTATGCTAATAGAGCAGAGAACGTCACAAATGGCCAGGACTTTTCCCCCTCGGTGACGTGAACGGAGGGAGAATCCCAAACAGCTCTTTTGGAGAGACTGTTCATGATTTATTGGTTTTATTAAAAAAATGAGTTGGTGGATTTTTAACATTATAGGCGGGTTGTTTTCACACACTGCAGCCATACAACTGTTCAAACACCTTATAAAAGTGATTTTTGCATAATAGGTCCCCTTTAAAACACCTTTTTGTTGTTGTTGTTGTATTATTATATTTGTTGTATTCCCTTCCTGTTGAAATAAGGCAGGCAAAATATCTTAATATTTTTAAATCTCGCCTTAAAACTCATTTCTTTAGGGTAGCTTTTACTTGAATTTTTATGTTAATTTTATATTATTGTTATTTTGAAGTGTTCTGAATGCATGTTTCCTTTTTTGCTTATTTTATAATTTTGATATGGTGTATTTTATTTGTTTATGTAATAAACAGTGATAGTCACCACTGATAAGCTACTACTAAATATAATGTAGAAACTTAAATTTTCTGTAAAGCTGCTTTGCAACGATTTGCATCACAAATAAACTTGAATTGAATTATGTAAAGTGCTTTGAGAAGTATCATTTATAGGGTCTATAGAAAATAAAGATTATTATGATGTATTTTTTTATAGTGAGGTCAATACACCACAGGTAAATAGAGAAAAAATTTAACTAAGACATCACCATACATTCACCAATTGATTAATCATAGGTTTCCTGAAATGTAGTTTAAATATACAAAGCCAATTTTGCATATATTTCCAGACAATAAATTTGAATAAAACCAGGTTCAAAATTCTTGTTTGATTTTGTTGGCATATTAAAGGTTTTTCCAGAGGGGTTTTTGGATTTCTCTTTTTGTCACTCCATAAATCAGAAAATACTGTCAACAGACAGAAAACAAACACTTTTTTGCCATGTTTTTAGTGTTCTATAAATCAGTGTGAATAATATATGAACAAACCTTTAAAATATAGAGAGGAATAGAACTGCTAAGTTTGGTGTATCTAAGAGGAAAAAACTGTTCGATAAGAATTGGAATTGAAACTACAGATGCACATAGATGAAGTGTAATAAAATACTTAAATGTGTATTCTAGATGTTTACTTTTCACTAGTCTGAAAGACGACGTTATTGAAGCAAATTAGACCAAAATCTCAAAACTAACCAGTGCATGAGAAAGCAATGATTTTGCCTGTAGTGTTTAGCCTTAAACAGTTTTTTTTTAAATATCCAAATTAGCATTATCTCATTAAATATGTGTAAATATTAGCATATTGCAACAAAAGTGATATTGACTGAACAGAAAATGTGTTTTAAATTCAAGATCATTTTCAATTTATCTCAATTACACTGCAATGTACTGTGGATAAAAACATCTGTAGCTGTTGAAAGATGCAGATTTTCCACAAATGACATTTTTAAAAATCTTTTTGACCGTTTGGGATGTTTCCTGCACATTTGTTTGTTGAACTCTCAGAAAGTCAGAGCAGTTTTGTTGTGTTTTCTGTGATTTAGGTGATGCGGAGTCTCCCAGCAGCAGCGGCGTCAAACGTTATCCGTGTGAGTTCTGCGGCCGCACCTTCACGCTCAGCTCCGAATGGGAGCGACACGTCCTTCGACACGGCATGTGAGTCTCCAGACCTCTGTGATGAACTTGACCCATTTAATCCCAGAGTAGTGACCGTTAAAAAAAAGGTTTACACATTTTCCATTTCAAAATTCCATTCTTTTCCAGACTCAAATTTTCAAACCTCTCAGTGGATTTTCGGACCATATTTAATGTGAATGGTTCATACAGCATTATTTTCAGCTTTATATTTGGTATATGTGACCCTGGACCACAAAACCAGTCATAAGGGTCAAGTTTTCAAAATTGAAATTTACACATCATCTTAAAGCTGAATAAATAAGCTTCCATTGATGTATGGTTTGTTAGGACAATATTTGGCCGAGATACGGTTTCTGTTTTTTACATTTTAGCCTTGTGTTAGTCTTCCTGTAGCTGAATTCCTTGAGGAATAGTTGTCATCTTATTTATCTAGATCGTTTGATTATTTTAGACATGATTTTAGAGTATCAACACTTGCCACAAAAACTCGTAGCAAATTGCTACTTTTGAAGATTTCGTCTTGCACTTCCGCTTCACTTTAATAATGACGGCCGTCTGTTGGTCCAGAGACGTGTTGGACATCGATGGATCGCGATCACGAGTTTCTGTCGGTCTGCTGCTGATTCTGACGGTCTGTTTAAAGGAAATCAGAATATTGAGAAAATCTCAAGTTATCCAAATGAAGTTCTTAGCAATGCATATTACTAATCAAAAATTAAGTTTTGATATATTTACGGTAGGAAATTTACAAAATATCTTCATGGAACATGATCTTAATATTCTAATGATTTTTGGCATAAAAGAAAAATCAATAATTTTGACACATACAGTGTATTTTTGGCTATTGCTACAAATATACCCCAGTGACTTAAGACTGGTTTTGTGCTCCAGGGTCACATATAGTACAGTCAGCTGTTAATATTTTCATTTTTTCAGGCGTTTTTTTTTTTTTTTAATTGATTTTTCTCAGTGACATACAGAGCCCCTAAAATACTACTAATAATAATAAAATACAGACTTTTGCATGCACACAAGAAACTTTTTTTGTGAACTCGAGAGAATTCACGTGCATGGGAATTTTTTGCATGCTTATGCATTATATTTTCTAGTTTTATATAACCTATTTCCTTTGTGCATCACTGCCATCTTACTATGACTAAAATGAGAGCATGGATGCATAATTAGTAGCGATCTACTTGCTCAAAATTTGGCTTTCCTTGTGGTAGTACCTCTAATATCAAGGCCTAGTTTAGATTTTATCTTCTGCGGCAGCAGAAAAACCATGACACAAAATGAGCTGATGGCACAATACAGCTGTGTGCATTGTCCTATTTGCTAAGTTCAAGGGTCTATAAAAAAAGACTGGTACTGTAAAAAAGTGTTCAAAATCTGGCTTTCGTTAGGGCAGTATGTCATATTTCAAGGCCTTAGGTCTCTTTTATGCATACTCTGTTGCTGCCAAGACACCACACCACAAATTGGCACAACAGGTGTCTCGGTGTGCATTGTCCTATATGCTAAGTTTAATGGATTCTTGTGCGCACATCAAGGTCTGTATATATTTTTTTTTATTTTTGCAAAGGTCCTTGAGGCTATTTAATACAGTGCTAAGAATATCATGAGAAGAAACCCAAAATGCAAAACATTTTGCATAATGAAAAAGTGCATCTTGAATTCATTGTCACTAAAGAAACAGCTGCCATAAAAACACTTCTTGTATGATGAACTTCTTTTCATTAAATTCTTAATTTTCAAAAGTCTGGAAATGCAAATATTTTTCCATACACTGCTTTCTTTTTTCCATACTTTTCCAAACCGCGTAGGAACCCTGTATAAAGCTCTAAAAAACTTACTGACTGGTGTTTTAGTGCACTTCCTGCAAATATGGAAAAAATAAAGTCTCGCTTAAATATGTGCAGTGTCACATGATTAGTGCAGATTGTCACATGACCAAAGCAGTTTATTTCCTGTTTGCACCTTGAGAAGATGATAACTGCATCAAAGCTCCAAAACGAAAGGCTAGTAAAATATGTTAACTTAAAGATATAACAAAGATTTCTGATTCACATTATCTTTAGGGTGTCTTGTATTAATATATGAATTCACACATATTCAGTTTTATTGAGTGTGGTCATAGAATGAGTAAACATATTGATAGTCACAATAGTGACCGCTGGGATAACAGTGAACCTACAGTGGGGCAAAAAAGTATTTAGTCAGCCACCAATTGTGCAAGTTCTCCCACTTAAAAAGATGAGAGAGACCTGTAATTTTCATCATAGGTATACCTCAACTATGAGAGACAAAATGAGAAAAAAAAAATCCAGAAAATCACATTGTAGGATTTTTAAAGAATTTATTTGCAAATTATGGTGGAAAATAAGTATTTGGTCAATAACAAAATTTCATCTCAATACTTTGTTATATACCCTTTGTTGGCAATGACAGAGGTCAAACGTTTTCTGTAAGTCTTCACAAGGTTTTCACACACTGTTGCTGGTATTTTGGCCCATTCCTCCATGCAGATCTCCTCTAGAGCAGTAATGTTTTGGGGCTGTCGCTGGGCAACACGGACTTTCAACTCCCTCCAAAGATTTTCGATGGGGTTGAGATCTGGAGACTGGCTAGGCCACTCCAGGACCTTGAAATGCTTCTTACGAAGCCACTCCTTCGTTGCCCGGGCGGTGTGTTTGGGATCATTGTCATGCTGAAAGACCCAGCCACGTTTCATCTTCAATGCCCTTGCTGATGGAAGGAGGTTTTCACTCAAAATCTCACGATACATGGCCCCATTCATTCTTTCGTTTACACGGATCAGTCGTCCTGGTCCCTTTGCAGAAAAACAGCCCCAAAGCATGATGTTTCCACCCCCATGCTTCACAGTAGGTATGGTGTTCTTTGGATGCAACTCAGCATTCTTTCTCCTCCAAACACGACAAGTTGAGTTTTTACCAAAAAGTTCTATTTTGGTTTCATCTGACCATATGACATTCTCCCAATAGTTGAGGTATACCTATGATGAAAATTACAGGCCTCTCTCATCTTTTTAAGTGGGAGAACTTGCACAATTGGTGGCTGACTAAATACTTTTTTGCCCCACTGTAGGTTTACATATAAATCCAATTGCAGTTGTTACACTAAAATGTTGCAATGACAAAATATTTCACTATATTAAAAGTTCAAATGTTACAAATAAGTTACAATATTGATATTGTAATACTGGTAGCACTAATATAAAATCTTGTGATATATGTTACAAAAAAGTAATTTTGAAATGCGTTGATGGTTATATTTTTTCGTCTTTTATCTCAGCGTTCCTATCAATGTTGTATAAGAGTTTTTTTATGCATAATAGTAACCTTAGAATGTGGTCAAACGGTTTAAAATTGCTGGGCTAAGATATATATATATAATAATTTTTATGACTGCAGAAATATGTTAATTCAGTACACACATTATCCCACAATTGTGACAGACCGTAAAACACAATTATTCACACACCTTTCCCCAAAAAATTCAAAAAATAATTTGATTAATTCAAAGGGTTACTAACCATACATCATTTGTATATTTTCATGTCTGGGAAACATTTGGGATTAAACGGGTTAAGAGTCTGAAATTTTCGTATGCTTTTTTTTTTTTTTTTTCATATTTGTAATCCTTTCCTCTCAAAAATGCTGAAAATCGAACCTGATCTGAATATTTTTTATGACGGATGAATGTTTCGGAGGCAGTGTGTAAACGTGATTGACATAACGTGAGGTCGTATATATTTTTTAACGTGTGAAGATTTCGGTTCACTCAGCGTGTAATGACCTTAACCCTTACAAAAGTGTTCCACGGTAACGAAAGAGTTAAAGCGGAGCCGTGTTTTGTGTTTTCAGGACTGTTAACGGCAGCCAGAAAGACGGCAGTCCTGTGCCCTACTCAGCGCTGCCTCTGATTGGTCCGGCGGCTGTGATTGACAGCGGGCTGGACCTATCCAGTAACACTGTGGATCAGTCTGACCAATCCAAGTGTCCGATTCAGACCGAGGAAGACAAAAAGACGCTGGAGACCAAAAACGACGCTTAGGAGCAAATGAAAGCTGTAGAGAATGTCACGCGTTCCGGTGTTTCGTCTGTCTGTCTGTTCATCGTTTGTTTTGTTGCAGAACAACATCGGCTGCTTCTTGAGTGTTTGGTTTAAAAAGCTAGATTTGTGGAGGTGATGATCCGGTTTGGAGTATCGCTAGATGTTGATGTTTCACGTTTGTTCAGTTGCTGAATCTTACACTGAATTTTACGAAGTGTGACTTGGTCCCTCAGGACAGATGTTGATATATTGGTAACCAATAGTGAAAGAAACCGCGAGTCGAGATTCCGAGCGAATCGCGAGTCCCCAGAGATTTTCATTTCAAACGCTCATTTTCTCAATGCACTTTTTTTTTTTACATTGATTTATTAAAATAAGCATACGTAATGAACAGTACGTAAGAATCGAATGTCTTCCGCGGCGGCGATCGCACACGTTGATAGTCTTGAAGACGGCGCGTCGCGATTGACGTCCGTTTCATCCGGAAGCTTCTCGCTCGGATTCGCTCGGATTCGTTCGGATTCGCTCGGATTCGTTCGGATTCACTCGGAACGTCGCCTGGCGGTTTCTGTTTTTTACATTTTAGCCTTGTGTTAATCTTCCTGTAGCTGAATTCCTTGAGGAATAGTTGTCATCTTATTTATCTAGATCGTTTGATTATTTTAGACATGATTTTAGAGTATCAACACTTGCCACAAAAACTCGTAGCAAATTGCTACTTTTGAAGATTTCGTCTTGCACTTCCGCTTCACTTTAATAATGACGGCCGTCTGTTGGTCATCGATGGATCGCGAGTTTCTGTCGGTCTGCTGCTGATTCTGTCTGTTTAAAGGAATATTCTGGGTTCAAAACACTCACAATAATATTTAGGTCTGGATGGAAGTTTAATGTTTTTGAATTGCAGTTTTAACATAAACTAATAAATTTATTGTGACGTATGTTTGTCAGTCATACAGAAATGAAACCGGTCAGATTTCTGTCTCGGTGTTAATTTAGTGTCATTGAGATACTATTATAGTTTTTATATTTTATTAAATATTTTTATAGTAATATTTAGAGTTTCTTTCTATGTGTTTGATTTTCATTTTTTAATTTTAAAGTTTTAAGAACTTTGTTGTCCTGTTATTTTTTTTTTATTAATTATTGTTTTTTCTAGTGCGTGCGTGTGTATGTGTGTGTGTGTGTGTGTGTATATATATATATATATATATATATATATATATATATATATATATATATATATATATATAATTTTTTTTTCAATATTAAGTTTTAGCTTAATTTTAGTATGTCTGATAAAACTAAATTAAAATAAAACTACCTGAAAAAAAAACTATAAAAAAAAATATATATATATATATAAAATAAACTATTTGGAATTGTTTGATTTCATTTAAATAGTCATTTTTTAGAAACCGCATAAATCTGTTGTTGGCAGCAGAATAAACATTAAATTAATTCTGTTAAAAAGTATGCTCATGGCTAATGGATTTTATTGACGATGAATGAAAAAAAAAAAAAAATATATATATATATATATATATGCGTGGTTGAGTATTTAAAACATTCATTATTAGTAGTAAAATTACAGAAATCTGACCAGTTTCATTTGTGCATGGCTGATAAATATGCATCACATTAATTAGATTTTTTTTTTTTTTTTTTTTTTACATTAAAACTGTAGATTTTATATGCAATTCAAATGCATAAATATTACATTTAGGCCTAAATATTTTTTTGAGTGCAAGCAGTTCTGAAATGTCCCCAGTTACTTCAGAAACGCTAAAATACATCCAAGATACATGATTCACAGAAGTGATTTACTCTAAACATGATTTGCTGAAGCTGAAGGATGAGTGAAACAGCATCGATTCTGCTTCTTGAACTCAGATTGTTCCTTTAAATGGGAAGTTGAGCAGAACGAGACTCAGAGAAACTCTGTAAGGCTGAGACTGAACGTGATGGAAGCTGCTGCTCAAAAACCCCAAAGCCTTACAGACGCTTCAAGCTCTCGACCAGTATCCATCATTTCAATTATCACACGAAAACAGAAAGCAAGCCTCTTCTCGCTACCAAAAGTGTCGCTTCCCAAAGTTTTCCTGAGATATGATTGTCTTTCCCGAGCAATGACCGGATGACCCAGATGCATTCTGGGAAACCTGCATGCCGTTTTGCAGCCATGTATAAACTCGAAGCTCCTCATCAGTAAGTGTTTGAAACTGTGGATTCTGTTTCAGAAAGGGGTCTGTTCCTTTAAGTGTTGTTCTGGTATTTAACTTAACAAACAAAAACAAAAAAGAGAAGAATAGAAAGAAAGAAAAATACAAATCAATAGAAGACGTTTTTTTTGTTTGTTTTTAGCTCTCCACTATTCAAAGCTGTTGTAAATTGTCTGGTTAAGATTAAAAAAACAATAAAATTAACCTCTTTTGTACCCTCAAACCCCTCCATGTCCTTCATAAGGAGTAGGCCGGTCTTTCTGAAGAAGCGTGTAGAGAAGCATCAGAAATAAGCTTTGAAGAGTCGATGGCGTCTGCTATCGTAACACACTGGATATCTGTAAATAACGCGCTTTAGTTTCTATCGTTGCCCTTTAATTCTCTCCTGTTGAAGGTGCGCCATCGTTGACCTTGACTAGATCTCCTGCGTTCTGCCTTTTCTTCTGTCAAACTCCTGATGATTTCTGATGGTGGCTTGTGATGTCGACTAGACTGGTTGTTTACAGTTTTATTCCTTTGATTTCTCTATATTCTGTAAATATTGTAATTCATTGTCTTTTTTTAACTTGGTAATAAAGTTATCAGATAACCTAAGCACACTCGCTTGTTGATTTCTGTTCAGGGCTCTAGTTCACCTCGTCTGTGATGAGATGTTTTACATTTCTGAATTAAAATCATTGCTTTGTGGTCAGAAATATTAAGAAGGTGTCACTGTTCTGAAATGCTCATCAAAAAAAAAAAAAAAACTTTATTTTTTACAATATTATGTATTGAAGCAGGTTTTTTAAATACTATATATATATATATATATATATATATATATATATATATATATATATATATATATGTGTGTAACTATATTTTCACTGTTTACATTTATATATTAAGAACTATATATTCAGATTTGCTTTCAGACAAGAAACACGTGAACCATGAAATTATTTCAGATTGCTAAATGGTTACAATATTTAATCATTAAAAATTGAATTAAAAATTAAATTTGAAATTTAATCATTAAAAATAATGCATATTATATATTTATTATTCCAGTTCACTGTAAAAAGTGATAAATTGACTTAACTTAAAAAATAAATTGAGGAAACCCGTTGCCTTAAAATTAAGTTGTCAGTTTATCACTTTTTACAGTGTTCATGATGTTTTAAAAAGAACTTTAAAGAATTTTATTTAAAAAAAAAAAAAAAACTTTTTAAATTTTTTTTTTTTTTTTACATTTCTACATTACACACTTGAAGCTTTTATTAATATTTTTATACAATATAATTGTCAAAAAGATAAACCAACATCATTAAATTTTTAAGGTAAGTGGTTGCAAACAATTTATTTTAGCAACATTTAAATTAAAAAAAAAAAAATGTTTAAAGTTAGTTAAATAAATTTAGGTATAGCTAAAATAAATTAATTGCAACCAGTTACCAAAAAAAAAAAAAAAAAATAGTAAATTCAATGAATCATTTTTTTCCAGTGTAGATTGTTTTCATGCCCTAGATCTTGATACATATGTTTAAACTGGATATTTCAAAACATTTTCAACCAGATTGATTTCTTAGAACAGAGAACAAATGTGTTCAAAACCCGAAGATTTAAGCAATAATTTCATTGAGTTCTACGTTTGACATTCATCTCTATCTCTAATCCCTGAGGAGATCTCCTGACTGTTATTGTAATGCATCTCACGACGGTGAAGCTGTTCTGGAAGTGAAACTCCAGGGAGAAAATAATCGCTTGTGTTCAAGGACAGAGTGTGATGAGCTGAAAATAGTGTGGAAAGACCAGAGTTTGAACCAATGCATTTCCATGAGCAGCGTCTCACGTCTGTAGAGTTTTCCATCTGTGTGAGGTCAGAGGAATAAACCCGGAGAGCAGACCGGCGGAAACAACAGGAATCTCAGGCCGCTGTCTGGGTGTCTCTGCTTTATTCAGGCTGATGCGGTTTTGATGGAACGCTTCTTTAGAGATGCTCTTCAGGGTCGTGAAGGACAAAGCCAGAAACATCATTTCCATGCAGTCCATCAGTCCATCAGAGGATGACAAGCTGATGATGAAATCCAGGAGGCAGCAGCTCTGATAAAGTCCTGCAGTCAGAAACACATCTGACCTTCAGAGCTGCTTTTAATGGATCCTCCTCTTCATGAGTGTATGATAACATCAAGAAATACTTTTCTTGGTGATGTCTTTGAATTTTCAGGAGATTTGAGTCATGTGCACTGATAGATAGATAGAACGAACGATAGATAGGTGTGTGTGTATGTGTATATGTGTACGAGTATATGTATGTATATATATGTACATGTATGTGTATTTGTATATACGTGTGTGTGTGTATATATGTGTGTGTATGTGTATATATATGTGTGTGTGTGTATATATATGTGTGTGTGTGTGTGTGTGTGTATATATGTGTGTGTATATGTGTGTGTGTGTATATATATGTGTATGGTATATATATGTATGTGTGTGTGTATATATATATATATATATATATATATATATATATATATATATATATATATATATATATATATATATATACACAAGCAAATATTGTTACTGTCTGTTTGAGCTGTTGATAATAAAGAGGTCACGTCTGAAACCCAACAGAAGAGTTGATGTGTTTCGGAGCTGCTTTTATAAGTGCTTGATTTCACAGCTATAACATCATCTTTTTAAAAATATCTGCGAGACATGAGGGATCAGAACTTCACACGAGTGTTTCTGCAGGAAGAGACCCTCGAGACCGAGAAGAGCTCGGCTTTAAACCGCAAAGAAACGTCTGATGAGAGACAGACAGACAGATGGATGGATATTTAACAGCACGCATGAACACCAGAGCATGACCTGACATGTCAAGCCTCAGTGTTCATATAAAACAAATACAATGAAAACAAACAAACAAAAAGATACAGTTCATATACAGTACAGGGACAGGCAGAAACCCATTGTAAAAAACTATTGTAGTACATTTGACAAGAAAATACAATCTCAGTCTTTCTGCTTCAAAAATTCACATTTTGTTCAATGTGTTACCATTCTGTGAAAAATGTATTGTATGTCAATGTGTAGCATGCATGCATATGTGCGTACACACGTGTCCAAATATGAAAAATCATTATGTATGTTATAATTGCATGCTCATATTGATTTATATGAAAAATGTTGATTTAAAAATATTGAATTTATTGAAATGTATTGATTTACACCAGACAAAAAACATGAACGACAACAAATGAGAAAAACTATTACAAAGTCATCTAAAAAAAGGTCTTTTAAGCATCTTTTATAATATGCAATAGAAAAACATTTCTTTGGGGGGGATTTGGAGCCAATATGTATTTTTGATATATATGAATGTTAAGAATCTGGAGTTTGTGAAATAAAGGATCAAAACCTTCATTAACAGCAGCCTTAAAATACCTTCAGATGTGATGATTTACTGCTCAAGATGTCAGTCATCAGGATACCTAAGAAAATGTATTTATATCATATTCAATTCAAGTTTATTTGTATAGTGCTTTTCACGATACAAATCATTGCAAAGCAGCTTTACAGGAAATTAAGTTTCTACAATATATTAGTAGTAGCTTATCAGTGGTGACTGTCAAGTTGATGTCCATATGGCAGAAATGTACAGTAAAAATCAGTTAATGACGTAATCAAACAGACGATGAACACTATTAACAGCAATGATTATATGTTGCATTCAAACTTATAGCAAAATGTGGTAGTTCTATGTGTTGTTTCAGGGTTCTCAGGTGTTCGGTCATCTCAGATCTTCGTAAGGATTGGATCCAGACTGAAGCTTCTGTAATTTGGCAGAAACAGAGAAACAAACAGAGACATGATTAGCGTAGCTGCTGTGACCCTGGAGCACAAAAGCAGTCATAAGTAGTAAGAAGTATTTGTAGCAATAGCCAACAATACATTGTATGGATCAAAATTATCAACTTTTCTTTCATGCCAAAAATCATTAGGATATTAAGTAAAGATCATGTTCCATGAAGATATTTTGTAAATTTCCTCCCGTAAATATATCAAAACTTCAATTTTGATTAGTAAAATGCATTGCTAAGAACTTAATTTGGACAACTTTAAAGGCGATTTTCTCAATATTTAGATTTTTCAAATAGTTGTATCTCAGCCAAATACCGATACTGACGATCAGATCACATCTGTGAAGAGCTGTAGAATCTACAGTAATGTCATTAATAATCACCAATCATTCTTACAGATCATTCTACTCAACTTCACATCCTTTCAAACCTTTTCTGCCAACTTCACGTCCTTTCTTTCTTCTGTAAAACACATCTCTTACATGCTCATTTCACGCATGGACTATGATCTTCACAGGCTCTGAGTGAACATCTCCTGTTGTGTTTCACAGATGAAATCAAGTGAATAAATGATGACAGAATGAACTCATAATGAAGCGATGATAAGAGTAGAAGGCTCTGTTCCTCTGGGTCTTCTGAGGTTAAAGAGTGTCCCGTCCATACGGTGATTTCAGTCCTCCAGGCCAAAACCCTTCATATTTTATTAAACTGTGTGACGAATCTCTGTTGCATAATTCATTGTTCTCAGACTCTGTGGAATTTGTGAAAATGAGCATCTAGTGCATAATTATCAGTCTGCTCTCATTTAAAAAATCATTTAAAACAGCAATGACTGATTTTATATACATCACTTTATGCGTTATAGATGGTTTCATAGCAGCTTCACAGTGAAGTAACAGAATCAAAATTCATCAGATAAGAGACAAATCCAAATTCTGCTTTAAATATATACAGGTGCATCTAAAAAAAAATTAATATCATTAAGTAGTTTAATGTAACATTTCAAAAAGTGAAATTTTCATATATTCTAGATTCATTACATGTAAAGTAAAACATTTCAAAAGTTTTTTTGTTTTAATTTTGATGATTAGAGCTTACAGCTCATGAAAATCAAAAATCCAGTATCTCAAAATATTAGAATATGTCCTAAGATCAATCAAAAACAGGATTTACCAAACGGAAGTTCAAGTTGTTTAAAGTATGTTCATTTATGCACTCAATAGTTGGCCGGGGCTCTTTAGCACAAACTCCAGCATCAGTGAGGTGTGGCATGGAAGCGATCAGCCTGTGGCACTGCTGAGGCACTATTGAGCTTCAGCTCGTCTGTATTGTTGGATCCACTGTTTCTCATCTTTCTCTTGAAAATATACCATAGATTCCATATGGGCTTCAGGTCAGGCATGTTGGCTGGCCAATCAAGCACAGTAATGTCATGGTCAGCAAACCACTTGGAAGTGGTTTTGGCACTGTGGGCAGGATCTAAAGTCCTGCTGGAAAAGGAAATCAGCATCTCCATAAAGCTTGTCAGCAGATGGAAGCATAAAGTGCTCCAAAAATCTCCTGGTAGATGGCTACATTGACTTTGGACTTGATAAAACACAATGGACCAACACCAGCAGACGGCACGGCACCCCAAATCATCTCTGACTTCAGAAACTTCACACTGGGCTTCAAGCAGCTTGAATTCTGTGCCTCTCCAGTCTTCCTCCAGACTCTGGGACCATGATTTCAACATGAAATGCAACATTTACTTTTGTCTGAAAAGAAGACTTTGGACACTGAGTAACAGTCCAGTTCTTTTTCTCCTTAGCCCAGGTAAGATGATTCTGACATTGTTTCTGTTTCAGAAGTGGCTTGGTAGCCCTTTTCCTGAAGGTGTCTGAGCGTGGTGACTCTTGATGCACTGACTCCAGCTTCAGTCCACTTCTTGTGAAGCTCTCCCAAGTGTTTGAATCGGCTTTGCTGGACAGTATTCTCAAGCTTGCGGTCATGCCTGTTGCTTGTGCACCTTTTCCTACCCAATTTTTTCCTTCCAGTCAACTTTCCATTTAATATGCTTTGATACAGCACTCTGTGAACAGCACCCCTTTCAGTAATGCCCTTCTGTGACTTACCCTCTTTGTGGAGGGTGTCAGTGATTGTCTTCTGGACCATTGCCAAGTCAGCAGTCTTCCCCATTATTGTGGTTTCAAAGAACAAGAGATACCCCGAATTTATACTGTAGGGATGGTCATTTAATGAAGCTCAAATGTAAATATTCTAATATTTTGAGATACTGGATTTTTGACTTTCATGAGCTGTAAGCTCTAATCATCAAAATTAAAACAAAAAAAACTTTTGAAATGTTTAACTTTAAATGTAATCTAGAATATATGAAAGTTTCACTTTTTGAAAGTTTTCTAATTTTTTTGAGATGCACCTATATATATATATATATATATATATATATATATATATATATATATATATATATATATATATATATATATATATATATGTCAAGTTCAAGTTGAGCTTTATTGTCATTCTGCTACATGTGTCGACATATAGTGGAGCGAAATGTCGTGCCTCGCAGGACCATGCTGCTACATACTAGTTAAGAATAAGATAAACATACAACAATGCAAATATAGGAAAAACAATAGAGCTATACAACAGTTTAACCATCTGACTATACATATACTATAAATACTATAACTACTATACCTAGTTGACTACACATTCACAAACTGAGACTGTACAAGAACTTTACATAAATACTGTACATGAAATTGTGCTAAAGAGATATTTGTACATGAAAATATGCAGAAAAAAATATTTTGTACATTAAATTGTTCAGAAGAGAGGTTTTGTGGGAAGCAGCGCATAGTGCAAAAAGATTTAGTAGTGCAATGCTCAAGTAAACATATATTATCTTATTGAGTCTTTGTAGCTGGGAGTGTTTATAGAAAGTGTCTAGTGTGCATATAGTGGGACGAGTGCGTTACTACAGGTGGTTTGTATAGCCCACTCACCTGTGTGTAGCACACTCAGAATTGCACTTAGTAAAATTGTCAATAGTTATTTATGAGTTTTGGGGGCTGAGGTGTTCATGGTTTCAGAGAGGGACAGGGAGATTGGAGTTAAGAGCTCTCACAGCCTGGGGAAAAAAGCTGTTGAGCAATCTGACTGAACGAGCTTTGATTCTCCGGTACCTGATGGCAGGAGCCGGAAGAGGTTGTGGGAGGGGTGGGTGTGGTCCTTCACGATGCTGGAGGCCTTGCTGGAGCATCTTGCAAGGAAAATGTCCAGGATGGAGGGGAGAGGGGCACCGATGATCTTTGCGGCAGTGTTCACTGTCCGTTGTAGGGTCTTGCGGTCTTGTTGAGTGACGTGACGTTGGTGGTCCAGGTGAGATCCTCTGTGATGTGCACTCCCAGGAATTTAGTGCTACCGACTCTCTCCACGGTTGAACCGTCGATGGTCAGTGGGGGTGGTCAACAGAGTTTCTCCTGAAGTCCATCACAACCTCTTTTGTCTTACCCACATTGAGGGACAGGTTGTTAGCACCACACCATTCAGCCAGCTGTGCCACTTCCTCTCTGTAGTGCGTTTCATCATTGTTGCTGATGAGGCCTACCACAGTTGTGTCATCAGCAAACTTGATGATGTGGTTGGAGCTGGACTTGGCAGTGCAGTCGTCAGCAGCGTGAAGAGCAGCGGGCTGAGCACACAGCCTTGTGGGGCACCTGTGCTCAGTGTGGTAGTGCTGGAGGTGTTGCGGCCGACACGGACTGACTGAGGTCTTCCGGTTAGAAAGTCCAGAATCCAGTTACAGAGGGAGGTGTTAAGGCCCAGCAGGTTTAGTTTGTGGATGAGCTGTTGTGGGATTATTGTGTTGAATGCTGAGCTGAAGTCAATGAACAGCATTCTTACATAGGAGTCTTTCTGTTCCAGGTGAGTAAGAGCTAGGTGGAGACTGGTGGATATTGCATCGTCCGTGGAACAGTTTGGATGATATGCAAACTGGAATGGGTCCAGCGTGTTTGGGAGACTGGACTTGATGTGATATATATACACACACATACACACACACACACACACACACACATATATTTTCCCCAGAATATATTTACATAAATATATTTTTGTAGATTTTTAAAAAATGTATATTTTTAAAAGTATATACAGTGTGTGTATATATATATATATATATATATATATATATATATATATATATATATATATATATATTTTTTTTTTTTTTTTTTGTATGCTTGTTTTGTTTACTGAGTGGAGACATGCTGAAATCGCGTTTGGTCTTGTTCGTACCTTGTTAGTGTCTGCGCTTGTGTGGCCATTTATTGTGATTAACAGGAAAGTGTGTCCAGCTGAATTCAATTAGTAATTTGTTAGACGGGTATAAAAAAAGGTTATTATACCGCGGCAGCCCTCGTCGTGTGAAGCCCGAAGTGTGTAAAGACCATCGACTCTACCGAGCGACTCCACCGGACAGGGACACTGGAAAGGGATAAGTATCACTTTTCATTTATTCTCTTTCCTATTACTTGTTTCACTTCTCTTTCAGTTTTTATAACCATTTCTTACTTGTATGTTTGGCACAGTTATTTTTTTAGGATTACTGTTAAACTAATGTAGTTTGATTTGTATATGTTATCTATTTTAATTTTAGTTACAGTTGTAGTAATGTGTCATTTTATTAGTTTTTTCCCATTATGTCTGTATAAGTTATTTATTAAGTTTTAGTTTTATTTAATTTGAGTTATTTTAGAACTTCAACAAACTACATGGAAATTAAATAATATTGAATTTATGGATATGTGTGTGTGTGTGCATATGTCTCTCTGTGTGTACATACACGTAGTTGTTTTTGGTGTTTGACTTTAGTTTTATGTTAGAATCATTATTACACTCATACCTTTTGTTCTCTTAATATTTTGAAATGTTTGTAGCTTTATTTTGTTTTCATTTAAATGTTAAGTTTAGAAATTTTGTCATATACATTTCTCATTTTTAATCAATTTTTTTTTTTTTAATGTGTGTGTATATATACTATTTATAAAGTTTTAGCTTTTAGTTTTGGATCAGTTTTAGTTGTTTTAATACTACAATTGATTGTTTCTGTTGTCCTCATTTCTAAGTCGCTTTGGATAAAAGCATCTGCTAAATGACTAAAAGTAAAGTAAATATATATATATATATATATATATATATATATATATACACACACACACACACAAATACATTTTGGTACATGAAGGTTGAACCTGAATATATTTTTATTTTCAAAAATATGTTCCATTGAGCTTTATTGTTTACGACATATATTTATCATATGTTTAAAATATACCTTGACCAGAAAAAAACATAAACAGTTGTATATGTTGTTATGTTTGCTCTGTCATTGTGAAATCATCTTACTGAAGCTCTTTACTCGGTTATTGTTGGTGTGATTGATAATATGTGATGATCTGTGGTAAATTTGGTAAATTACCAAATTATATCTGTAATCTTTTATCTTTTTATACTTGCAATTATAGCACTAGATCACTGTTAAACTTATTTTAATATTTTAGTTTGGAAAAACTGCTTTCTCCTTTTTTTGCTGTATTGTTATGGAACGAGCTGCAGAGTGCTATAATGCTGGAAACTCTCCCTTCTTTAAAAGTTTTAAAATGGAAACATGTACTTGCTTTAATTTTCTGATTTGTTATCGCATGAGTACAGAGCTAAATGTTTTTAGTTTTGTGTTTGTAACTTGTTTTATTGTGAAACTTTTTGTGCCGCCATTTTTGGCCGGGACTCCCTGGAAGAAGAGATTCTGCATCTCAATGGGACTCAGTGTTGCCAACTTAGCAATTTTGTTGCAAAATTTAACAACTTTTCAGACTACCCTAGCAACAGTTTCTTCCAAAAGCACCTAGCAAAAAGTTTTGCTATTTTTTATTTTTTTTGGCAACTTTTAGCAACTTTTAAATTTATTTATAAGTGGCTAAAATAAATTGATAGCAACCACTTACCTTAAAAAAATTTTGTAAATTCAATTAATCATTTTTTTTGTTTCAGTAATATCTAGAAAAATGGAAAAGGTACTAGTAATTTTCCAGGACATATCCATTTTCCATTATCCATTATAACCCTGAAACCCAAAAGCACAAAATACAATGCGTAATTTAAAATGCAGGAAAAAAAAAAAAAAAAAAACTTGTGAAAAATCAATAAAGCAAATTTCTTCATGTTAACATAGTGGATTGTGCCCTATTTGTACAGATTTCTCTTAGAGTGTAGTGTATACTAACTAACCACTTATACACTGCTTCAAACTATAATTGTTCAGAATGTGTAGTTTTACAGGTTTACTAGCTAATAAAAATAACCTTAAATTGTTCAAAAATGTTTAATTATTCAATATTGTATTAAAAAATACACTTATGCCTATCTATATTTTAACATTATATTATGCATTTATTATTTTCCTAACAAATCTAAATTAACTTATATAAAATATATTTTTGCTGAGATTTGATGCAGTGACACAATGTTGCGCTGTGATTACGCAATGACTTCACAATGTCATTTAGCAACTTTTAGCAACAAATTAACCTTCCTTTAGCAACTTCCCCTGAAAATTAGTTGGCAGCGCTGATGGGACTATCCTGGTAAAATAAAGGATAAATAAATAAAAATGAAATCAGTCTGTGGTGTCTCGAGTTGGGCTCGGATGACGTCTTTGCGCGGCTCCCAGTGATTCTGCATCTGTTGTGTTTCCACTCTCTGCAGAGCGAGGCTTTCAAACCAGCAAAACTCTCCTGTTGTGATGACTGATGATGCCAACTACACCGGATCATTCACGGTTTATTTGTAGTTAATGTTAGAGCAGTGCTTGGAGAAGAGTTGGGAGGTTAACAAGATTAACCCATGCAGTTCCATTCCAATGATCCCATGCATCCGCTTTTAAAAATAAAGCTTCCAAATTAAGTTTTTAATCGCTGTGATGCCATAGAAAAAACATTCTTGGTTCCCCAAAGAACATTTTAGTGAACAGTTCTTAAAAAAAACACTTTCTTAGCATGATTTTAATAATCTAAAGAAACATTTTCCACTTATTAATAACCTTTTGTCCAATGAAAAGATGAAAAGAAAAGATTGCATGGATGTTTCCATGGATGTTAAAAGTTCTTCATAGAACCAACAATGGCAACAAAGAACCTATATTTTAAACTATATTTTTAGTGTAAATGCCATTAAAGGCACATACAAAGAAAACTGTATTTTGATTAATTGATTTATTATTTTTTTTAACCTATGCTTTGCAAATTATTTAACCAAATTACTAAAACAATTTGCTTTTGAAATATAGTATAGACCTTAGGTTAGATTTTTTTTCATCTTTTTTTATTTTTATTTTTTATTGTAAATATAAGCAATAAACTTCAACAATTAAATGCATCATTGGATGACATTATAAATACAGAAATAATACAGGAAGACAATAAAGAAAAAAGAAAATGGATGGATGGATGGATAGATAGAGAGATAGATAGATAGATAGATAGATAGATAGATAGATAGATAGATAGATAGATAGATAGATAGATAGATAGATAGATAGATAAAAAAGTACAGAGGTAGTAAATCAAATTATGTAACATTCAGCAGATCATTATACAGTTTCACAAATTTTACACTTTTTTTTTTGGTGTTAATATTTTTTAGTGTTATACTGAGGTAGTTAAAGTCACTAAGAAAATTATGTAATTTGGGTAATGTTGAAGAAAAATTACATTTATGAATATAATATTTTCCCAATTGTTTCCTAATTTCTTTCTTTAATAGTTCTCTTTCTGTGATGTATTTTTGACAGTGACATAGTATGTGGATGTTTGCCTATTATTAGATGTAATGTTTTATTTAATCCTGTGTGTCCCATTCTCAATTCTATTTTATTATTTCTATTACATATCCTCCCACTTCCTAATTTCTCCTGAATCAGATTGTGCTTTCACGGAAAAGCAACAAAAACACAATTTCCCATCAGCACTCTCGCTCACACTTGCAGTGACGTAAACGCGTCGGTGAGCGGCGCATGCGCAGTGCGGCGTAAGGGGGACGGTCCTCGAGTGTTTATGCGCGTAATGGCGGCGGACAGGCTGTGATGAGCCACGGCGAAAAAAACGCAGCCAGCGATCCAGCCTTCGGTGATTTTCCACAGCGGCGACACGGAAGAACGCGAAAATGCAGATCACGCTGAAAACCCTCCAGCAGCAGACGTTTAAGATCGACATCGACGCGGAGGAGACGGTGAGAGACGAGCGCGCGCTGCTAGCGGCTAACGGCTAACGGCTTTCCGTCAGCGATGTCAATAAAACACAGGAAAACTCCAATCGAAGCACTCAAATACACTCGAATCACTCTGTACCTTTAAATGGGCTTTAAAGTCTCGTTGCTGTTTGCTCTTGGCGCTGTTTACGGAGTTCTGTGAGTGGTTTAGCATTAGCACGTTAGCTGCTCATAAAATGAGTTTTTACTTTCACCGAAACAGGATAAAAGTTATCTAAATTAGACATAAAAGTAGTGCAGGCACTCCAAAATCACCATAATAGTCATTTAACCATCGTTATGACTTCTTAGTCGTGTCAGACGGACAGTTAAAGAGTCATTTGCGTGTTTTAGCAAGTCATGCTGTGGCGTTATAAAGGTTTTAACGTGTGTGTGTGTGTGTGTGTGTGTGTGTGTGTGTGTGAGAGAGAGAGAGAGGTGTATATGAACACACACACACACACACATGTATGTGTGTATCTGCTCGTGATTCATGTGATTTCCAGACACGTGGATTGAAATGACTGAGCTGTATAATTGAACACACGAGGGCTAAACCTATAAAAATGCATTAATTCAGTGCTTACAGACAGTTAATGTCTTTATCAGGCTGCTTTGACTGTCTTCTAGATCAAAACTTTCTGTTAGATGTGCAGTTGGTTAAGTTTGGCCTCATAGGAACACAGTTCATGAAATATAGCAGCTTCACAGTCGCTTTGAATGAAATCACAGTGTTATCAAAGCTACTTCTGCAGTTTGCAGTCATGTGGTGTTATCTCAATCTACTGCTTGTCTTTGTGTTTTGGTCCCAGTTAGTTAGTAAAGATAACATTCACTGCTAACTGATGATGCTCATCTTAGTCTATTAGGGTGAATGTTTTGGGTATTAAAGGGGGTTTTCACCCAAAAACGAAAGTAAATAATTACAGAATTTTCCTAACTTTCAGTTTCTGGTTCCCATTGACTATCATACATTAGATTTTTAATGTTTTTTAAAGAAGTCTCTTCTGCTCACAAAGCCTGCATTTATTTGATCCAAACTACAGCAAAAACAGTAAAATTGTGAAATATTTTTACTATTTAAAATAACTGTTTTCTATGTGAATGTGTTAAACTGTAATTTATTTCTGTGATCAAAGCTGAATTTTCAGCATCATTACTCCAGTCTTCAGTGTCACATGATCCTTCAGAAATCATTCTAATATACTGATTTGCTGCTCAAGAAACATTTCTGATTATCAATAATTTTTTTTAAAATTCTTTGAATCCAAAGATCAGCATTTATCTGAAATAAAAAGCTTTTGTAACATTATACACTATACCATTCAAAAGCTTGGAGTCAGTGTGTATATATATATATATTTTATTTTATTTTTTATTTTTAATGAAAGATTATAGAAATTAATACTTTTATTTAGCAAGGATGCTTTAAATTTATCAGAAGTGATGATAAAGACATTTATAATATTACAAAAGATTTCTATTTCAGATAAATGCTGTTCTTCTGAACTTTATTCATCAAAGAAACCTGAAAAAAAATCTACTTGGCTGTTTTCAACAACAATAATAATAATAATAATAATAATAATCAGAAATGTTTCTTGAGCAGTAAATCAGCATATTAGAATGATTTCTGAAGGATCATGTGACACTGAAGACTGGAGTAATGATGCTGAAAATTCAGCTTTGATCACAGAAATAAATTACGTTTTAAAATACATTCAACTAGAAAACAGTTATTTTAAATAGTAAAAATATTTCAAAGTTTTACTGTTTTGCTGTATTTCGGATCAAATAAATGCAGTCTTGGTGATCAGAAGAGACTTCTTTAACAAAAAACAATCTTACTGTTCAAAAACGTTTGACTGGTAGTGTATATCTTCATTTGTGTTTAACAGAAGAAAGAAACTCGTACAGGTTTGGAACGACTTCATGGTGAGTAAATGATGACAGAATTGTGTTTTTGGGTGAACTATTCATTAAACTTTGATAGTTTACAGAAGAGTTTTTTATTTTAATCCATCTGCCTCTAAAAACCAGATAAAAAACTCTTTATCTGGGGCAAACGACACATTTGTGCAGTTGAATAAGATGTGATCCTCCTCGGATGAGGTGAAGTGTCAGCAGTGATGGGTCAAAGGTCAGCTGGACCTTTAGGAAGGAAGACACTCGGTGGGTTTAATCCACACTTCCTGTTTATCAGACTTTTTGAAATGGCTTACTCTTAGAAATACTCTTTCTCAGGAAAGCAGCAAACATTTCGACCAGATTTCCATTTCTGGCTCCAGTCAGTTGTTTTTTGGAGTGCAAACAGCCGCGTCAGATCCGGTCCAAACCACTTCCATATTTGCTTTGAGGTCCGATTGATATTGAAGTTTTGTAAATGTTTCAGTCCACATGGTCAGATCAGATATTGGAATAGTTGTTTTGTCGTTTGTGATGTGAACTAATGTCCTATTACACACTCTGAACAAATGCAGCACAAAAGCAGTCATAAGTAGCACAGGTATATTTGTAGCAATAGCCAACAATACATTGTATGGATCAAAATTATCCATTATTCATTTTTCTTTCCATTTTTTAGGATATTAAGATCATGTTCCATGAAGATATTTTGTAAATTTCCTACCGTAAATATATCAAAACTTAATTTTTGATTAGTAATATGCATTGCTAAGAACTTCATTTGGACAACTTTAAAGTCGATTTTCTCAATATTTAGATTTTTTTGCACCCTCAGATTCCAGATTTTCAAATAATGGGCCAAATATTGTCCTAACAAACCACACATCAGTGGAAAGCTATTTATTCAGCTTTCAGATGATGTATAAATCTCAATTTCAAAAAATTGACACTTATGACTGATGATCTGATGATGGTTGTACAGGTTTACAGCAGTCGTGAGCTGGTTTTAGTCTGTGTGCTTGTTTGCTCTCTCGGATCGGACTTTGATTTGTTTTCTCCTGCTCTGTCTTTCACAGGTAAAGGCCTTAAAGGAAAAAATAGAGAATGAAAAGGGAAAAGATAACTTTCCGGTGGCGGGACAGAAGTTGATATATGCAGGTACGTCCTCCGTGTTCGATAAGGTGTGACTGTATGGCGTCTGTTTCCAGCTGATAAGGATGTGACCTGCGTAATGCACATGATTTGTCATCTTATTCTGTGTTATCGTGTGAAATGCAGTGATAATAATGTACAATTATGCAGGAGCATCATTCTGACATTTGACTGACGCCTGTCTGATTCAGACGTGAGAGCTGATGAATAACGGCTCGTTTATTTTAATTATTTTGTCCCCTGCAGGCAAAATCCTGAACGATGACACGGCTCTCAAGGAGTACAAGATAGATGAGAAGAACTTTGTGGTGGTTATGGTAGCAAAGGTGAGGCATTATCAGTCTTATCGCCACCTGCGTGCAATTGCTCCTCTGTGTCTTGACGTCTAAGAAATTCTGAAATATATTCAAGAGGAATTTTGAAAACATATGTAAATGGGTGAAGTGGAAAGAAAAGTTTCGTTGCTTTGAGATTGAGACCGTTTTTGGATTAAATCAAGTGTCATATACTATTGTTGTAGGGCCTTATGAAATGTTATTTTCCCTTTTTTATTTTTTCTGTATTAAATTTTAGTAATCAAAAAGCATGTATAATAACAAAAACTAAATTTTTAGGGCCCTATAAAATTGGTTTTATTTTTTCCTAAAGTACGTTTTATTTTTCCCCTATTCCTTCTTTTGCGTTTTATTTTTCTGGATTCTGTTTTAATGGTTTAATTCAATTTTAATAATCAGAAAGCATGTGTAATTAAACTTGTGCATTTTTACATCAGTTTAATAAAATTTCAACAGAAATGACGTTATTAGGGCCTTGCGAAGTTGATTTTATTTTTTTCTTATTTTCCCAAGCTCTTTGTTTTCTGTTGTGTTTTTCTGGATTCTGTTTTAATGGTTTAATTCCAGTTTAGTAATCAAAAAGTGTCTCTAATAAAACTTTGATTTAATTTTCCCAGATTCATGATTTAATGCACGTATTAAATAAAATATTGTAATAATTAAATGAAATTAAGTTTAATCAGTCTTTTAGAATGTATTCAAATGAAAATTGAGCAATTCCTTTTATTTTTGGCAAACAAAGTGGTGCACAACCAAAGTTTAAAATTAAAACATGGAAGATGAATCCCCTTTTCAGGCGGCATGCGAACACTGAACCGAATCAGACACATACAAGTAAAATTCTAACAAAATACCGATCATCGACAATCATTCTGGTAAACAGTGGGTTTTGTCTCAAGTGAACGAGAACAGCTGAGAAAGAAATCGGGTGTGTATCATTATATTGGATCTGTGCATCAGCTCTTAAAGGGGCAGCAGCCTGTAAATACCTGCTGCTGTCATTAATCCTAATCAAACAACAAAACACATTTTTGACAAAGATGAATCTATATTTAATTTATACAGTGAACACTATGCAGTGTTGTTTTACACTTAATTATTACATTTCTGTTCCTGAATACTACCGACCTTATATTATTTGTAACATTTTGTTGTATTTATCTATGCTTGTAATTTGTGTGTTCTTATTTTTACTGGCTGTTCTCTTGTCTCTTTGATCGTGTTTGATCTTTTTTAGGCTAGGAGTTTTTGCTGTGGTATCAAAGTACTTAGCTTTGAGTAATGGAAAGCAAAGTTATATTGAATTATTTATTTATTTATTTTCTCCAAAAGGTGAATAACCACCTTACTTGCCAAACTAAATTGACTGTGAAACATATTTTATTGGATTGTACTGTTTTTAATTTAAATAGACAACGGTTTTATTCAGAGGTGTCTAACTGATTTATTTAAAAATGTATTTTAGAGTTTTTGTCTAGTGTACATCTGAAATGTCTTTTATAACCTTTTGTTAATTGTATACCTTGTATACAGTTTGTTGATCCATTGAACCACTAGTAAATGAGCTTAACTCTGCGCGCTGGTATTACAGTTACTGAACTCTGAATAGATGTCATGTACCTGCGGAGGTTGACATGTTAGTGAGCTCGTGGATGTGATTTCTGTGTGAAGTTGAGAGTAATGTGATGTTTCTCCTGCAGCCTAAAGCGGCTCCTGCATCGGCCTCTTCATCTGCTGCCACAGCGGCCAGCGCCGCCTCCTCCAGCACTACAGCGACCCCGACCCCTTCTTCTGCCCCGGCCGCAGAAACCCCGTCTGAGAGCGCGACTGAAGAGGACAAACCCACCGACGCCGCTGAGCCCTCCTCTACACCTGCCAGGTAAACACTAGGGATGTCACAATTCTCAAGATAATATCAAACCTTTCAGTCATTAGGGCCCTTTGAAATCCGTTTTATTTTTTCCCAAATTCTGTTTTATTTTTTCTGGACACCTTTTTAATGGTTAAATTGAATTTTATTAATCAATCTAACTAATTAAAATCACGAAACTTACATAACTTTGCATCAATTTATTAAAAATGTAGCAAAAATTACGTTTAGCCCTATTTTATTTTTTCTCACCATATGCTAAAAAGAATTTGGTAACAATAAAACATGTCTAATTATTTGAATGCATAACAACTTTTTTAAAATTTATTTTTACAATAGCCTTATAAAATGTTTTTATTTTATTTTATTATTTTAATACCTTTACATTTCTGTGTATGTATGATATGACGCTACTCAAATGAAACGGTAAAACGCTGATGAAGTGACTCTCGGAGCAGTTCTAGAGATGTTGTTCATGTATTTATGTCCTCAAACGGCAGACGCTGAAATCACGCGAGCGTCACGCACTTCAGTATGTGTGTAGTAAACAAAACCACGCATCTTCGCCATTCGTTCACAGAGACACGCAGCACATACAGGATTCATGTTTAAATAGTCTTTTTGCGGCTTAATATTTACGGATACTAGTCCATATCGCGATTTGATCTAAGTGTAATGACCGACTTTTGATTAATTCATTCAAAATCTGACAAATTCCGTGACATTCCGCGTTAATCAGTAAATTCTGTTTTTATGACTGGTTTCTGCGATCCGTCCGCGTTTTCAGCATCACAGAAAAATCATAGGGCCCTATTCAATACGTGCTTGTGAATTGTGTTTTTTTTTTTTCTTTTTTTTTTCGGTTTTGTTTAAATAATTTCCGTGTTTTATTTCTCTCAGAATTGGCTCTGGAAACACCTCCCCGCTTATAGCGTGCATTTGAAAAAGCAACACCTGCTAAACATTTTTCCTTTGTAATGACATGCAATGACAAGCCATTCTAAACCTTTTGTCCAACAAAAGAGAATATTATAACTTGTTTTTACTTCACAACATCATTTGAGTGTTTGAAATAACTTCCTTTTGTGATGTAGCTGCTTTTTCACAGAATGAGGCAAAAAATATATTCTATACTGTAATAAAGGCTATGTCGATTAGCAATAAATTATAAATATACTTAATTATAAAAAAATACCTGAGATGCACTGAAGAACGTTTATTTAGTTTTACATTTTTAGTTACAGCGATAGTAATGCCTTTGTCCTTATTAGGGATTTACTGGAGCGTCATGAGTTCTATTACTTCTGTGATGCATGTTAGCGGTTTCTGTGCAAGGGTGCCCTCCGGTGTCCAGTATGAATGAAACAGACATTACATGTGTTTAAAGCACTCCAAAATGGCCAATCCATCCTATTTTGGGTAAAAAAAAAAAAAAAAAAAAAGAGGAAAAATAATACCTCTCTCAAAAGACATTAAATAGACAATAATAATCCATGTCTTTATCAAGTGTACAAAAGTTTGCAGGAGTTTTTTGTTGTTGTTCATTTGAAACCGTCATCAGAACCGAACCGAAAACTGTGGTTAAAAAAAGGCAAGGCATGCATTGAACCGTGGTCTAACTTTATTGTTGCATCTCTAAAACACACATAATACACTCCCAGACAAATGAGTGTCCATCTATATACCCAATTACTGCTGATTAGATGTGAGTGCTGTTGCTGGATGGGTCTGGTGTCTCTTCTAAAAGAGTTTCAGTGGCTCTAAATAAATCTAGGGTAAATATATGTAAAACAAATAAACAGAAGAATATTTCAGAATGTCATATGGGACATCTTTCCACTGTGACCATCATTTCATATTAAGCTTATTGTTTTTTTTCTGTTCTCCTGTTTGCAGTTCTTCGCCAAATGCAAACATATTTGAAGAGGCGACGTCTGCGCTGGGTAAATTAGCATATTCACACATTCTCCATATCAGTTTATAAATTCAGTAGTAGTGTCTGTGGGATGAAGTGAGTTTGCGTGTGTTTTGTGTGTGCAGTGACGGGTCAGTCCTATGAGAACATGGTGACGGAGATCATGCTGATGGGATACGAGAGAGACCGAGTGGTGGCGGCACTGAGAGCCAGTTTCAACAATCCTGACCGTGCCGTCGAGTACCTGCTCACGGTGAGAGACTGACCGTCTGAATATAAAACCACAAATCTTCTGTGTTGACATTTAAATCAGCGCATTACAGTGATTTAAGGCAAGACATCTCAGGTTAGTAGGTTAAAATGCTAACTAATACACATCATTAGACTTTCAGCAATTGATTAATCACAGTATATCAAGACAGTATATAAAAAATTGTATTACAGATTTTCTGAAATGCTGTTTAAATATGCAGATGAGGCATTATCTAACTAATTATACATCTGGTTACATACATTTCCAGAACAAACATCTGAACGTTGAATAAAACCAGGTTCAAAAGTAATAATATTGTTGATGTTAGAGTTAAAGGTTTTTCCCGAGGGGATTTTGGATTTCTCTTTTTATCACTCTGTAAATCAGAAAATATTGTCAACAGACAGAAAACAATCACATTTAGAGGTCGACCGAGATGGGTTTTTCTCTGGCTGGTGCCGATATTTAGAAATCAGGGCAGCCGATGGCCGATATATGATGCCGATATGTTTGGCCGATTTTTTTTTTTTTTTTTTTTTTTCCCCTTCATCTGATAAAACAGAGTTTGAGTAAATGTTTATTGCAGGGTACAAAATAGTAGTAGTAGCCTAATTCATAGTAATAATACATGGCTCAAAACTTAAGCACCTTCTCAAAACAGTTCTGAAGCTTTTTGTTTGTTTGCTGACAGAAACCAGTGTTTCCCACAGATGGGCAAATGCAAATTCATTCTCTGCCAGCAGGAGGCGCTGTCGGAGCTTGAGATATAGCGGTTTCCCCGGTAACGGCTGTAATCAAATAAGCGCTACTTTATCAGACATTATAGTAAAGACAAAATGAAAATGACATCGAAGCTTTTCTGAAAACGGTCGGTTTTTTTCAAAGATACATTCATATAAAAACACCCGCGCTGCATTTTAATTTTGAAACGTGCAGTGCTCAGTTTATTCAATGAAGTATAAGCCTTTTGGAAAATCTATTTGTGGTGATCAGTTCTGATATTGTGACGAGCCGCCACAAATAAATCAATGTATGGGAAACACTGGACACTGCTATGAGTCAAATTGCCATAATCTAAGTGATGATAAAAATAAGAGTTCACTCAAATTAATCGGCCGACGCAGATTAATTAAAAAACGCCAAAAACTGGCCTGATAAATCAGCCAGCCGATCAATCGGTCGACCTCTAAACACATTTTCACCATGTTTTTAGGAGTAAAATGTTGTATAAATCAGTGAATGAAATATGAACAAACCTTCAGAATATAGAGAGGAATAAAACTGTAAAGTTTGATGTTTTGGAAAAAAAAAAAAACACTCAAGATATGGATTGAGATTGAAACCTACAGACTCAAATAGATAAAGTGTAATAAAACAAATGCTTAAATGTGTATTTTGCATGCTTTCTTCCCTCTAGTCTGAAAAAAGACATGTTATGGAAGCAAAAAAGACAAAAAAATTGGCCAGTGCATGAGAAAAGAATGCACTTTCCTTAAAGGGGACATCAGATGCCCATTTTCCACAAGTTGATATGATTCTTTAGGGTCTTCATGAAAAGTCTATAACACATTTTGGTTAAAATTTCTCAATGGTAGTGTAAAACAACACCCTTTTTACCCTGACAAAAACAGCTCTGTTCACAGCGAGCCGTTTCAGTGAATGTCCCTTTAAATGCTAATGAGCTCTGCTGACCCCGCCCCTCTTTTCTGTGGGGTGATGAGCCGTTCTCATGAGACTGTTTACTTTAGCCGCATTTAGCAGCAGAACTTGCTAACTAGCAGATTATTAGGAAAGCCGATTTGCAAAGATTCATAAAAGTACCTAATACTCGCAGGTGAAGCTGGATCACGAATGATTCGCGCGAACATAAATGCATTTAGTTAGATCGGGGGAGCATTCCCTTCAAAATCAAACGTAATCCACTGTGTCTTCAGCGCCTCAGATGTCGGGAGTAAATGACGACTGATATGTTCATTATTACATCCAACAACAAAACACCTCAATCGCTCAGGAGACATTCTTGTCTACATCTGCTCCGGCGTTGAAACAATGACAGTCTGACTCAGGGCGGAGCTGAGCTAAAACACCAGTGTCAATCAACAAATGTGGGCGGGGCCTGGGTCTGTGTGACGTACATCAGGCCAGAGTCTGAGAATGGCTTGATTTGAGAAAGGGGTTATTGTTTTGGCGGAATTAAAAAAAAAAATTTAAAAAAGGCACTGGGTGGATTTTTATCATTACAGGGTGGATGTATACACACTAGGGCTGGCTCGATACCACTTTTTCATAACCGATACCGATCCGATACCAAAAATTGAGTATCTACCGATATCGATTCGATATCAGCGCAGTTTTTTTTTTTTTTTTTTTTTTTTTAAATTGGTGTAGAATTTCTATACCTCAGTGTGTGTTGACCTGCTCATCACTATTTTGTTTTACACGCAATCTACTAAATATAGACAACTTTACTGTAAGGAAAAACAACAAATGAATGAATAAGTATAATCTATGACAAAAATACTATTATAAACTAGGTTAGTGGATAATACAGTAGCAAAAGTTACTCTAGAAAAATCATGAGTGCACAATAATTCTATAAAATCTAAAATTAGTAAATATATATTTTTTATTATTATTTATTGGGGAACAAAGGAAAGTGAATAAGTGTAGGACTAAATCTGGTAAAAATGATATATTGCTCTTTGTATTGTAAAATACATTCATGGAAAACAAGTAATATATTTTTATATAAATATATATACTGTAAAATTAAAAGACATTTCTTTTAAATGTACTGCACAGTAATGAGGCAGCACCATATGACAGATGAGACGAACAAGAAAGGCTATTAATAATCTTTCATTGCGCAAAAATATAACAACACGAAAGGCTCCAAAACACAGTGACACAAAGCACTTATGCGCATCTCGTGCGTAGAATGATGCGCTTGAAGCAACACAGAGTCACAGCGCTCTGGAGTCCGCATAGAGAAGTTCAAAGCACAAAGGAAAGAGATATTTATGCGTTGTGTATTAAATCTGCGACAGTTTGAGCCTTTTCTTTTAACCGTTTTACATTTCAGTTACTGTGCTCGTGAAGAACCATTCATAGTGATTTCTTCAACAGTGTTGTAATCTAACAGATACCTGGTAGAAAGTAACACAATTTAGAAACAGCTTGAAACTCCAGCAAGATAAAATACTTTTATGCAAACCATTGAATTTTATTTACAGATCAAGTATAATAGGAACAGTGGATTGAGTTTTATCGTCTTGACTGTCGTAACTGAACGCATTTTGAATGCTGAATGGAGGATGACACGTAGCGGACAGAAGTGTTTACGTGAACTTGACTTAAATATTCATCTGAACCTCACATTAAACTATGGAATGGCTTCAGAACACTTGAAATATAGTGCACGAAAACTTTATGGTGCTTTATAATGGTTTTTGTGGCTTTCGTGGGTCTTAACAATTACACAGTAGCTATACGCAGAATATCGGATTTGGATCGGCCTCGTCTGACCCATACCCCGATCCAGCAGAAAATGCCAATGTCGGAGCGATACTGAATATTGGATTGGTGCACCCCTAGTACACACACTGCCAACACACATTTATGTTCAAACATCATGTAAAAGTGAATTTTGCATCTGATGACCCCTTTAAATTTGCAAAACAACATATCTATTGATGAATGTCGGTTGTGGTGAAGACCCTTCCACAAAAAGTGATTTATATACTTATACTTTACATTATACTTACACGCTCTTATTTTAGTAGGTGTCATGTTCTTCTGTGCTGCAGATGTGTTTTGTGGATGCATCCTCTGAGGGTTGTGTCTGTGTGTTGTAGGGTATTCCTGTGGAGAGCGAGGGCAGTGTAGGAGGTGCTGACCCTGTGGCTCCTGTGGGAAGCCTCGCTCCTGCTGCGTCCACAGGCCTCTCTTCACCGTCCATCACCGCCCCGTCACAGCCCAGCACAGGATCAGGGGGTGAGCGACACACGCTACACACGCTTTACCGACGGTTCTGAGTGACAGCACGCTTCTCTGACTCTGTCCTGTGTGTGCAGCCAATCCTCTGGAGTTCCTGAGGAACCAGCCGCAGTTCCTGCAGATGAGACAGATCATCCAGCAGAACCCGTCTCTCCTGCCAGCTCTACTACAGCAGATCGGCAGAGAGAACCCGCAGCTCCTCCAGGTACACACACACTTCTGGATGGCGCTGATTTTACATTGAACGTCAAATGGTGATGGGGTGTGCGACATTGACACAATAATATCTCGATATTTTCTGGGATTTTATCGATAATAATTAGATTATATTTTGCGGAGTGTGTTGTTGTGCTGGTATCTACCGTGGACAGCTGACTCCTAAAGTTTTTGATATTCTGTGTGGGGGTCAGATAGAAATTAATCTTTTCCAGTAAGTTTAAATTGATTTTTTTACATTTTATGGACATTTTTACCTTTTTTCTAACAGTGTGCATTATCTTTTGAGTCAAATTCTTACATTTAATCAGTGAATTAGAATAATAAGACATTTGGGCTGCTTCCAAGCAAATGAAATTAAATCTTTGCAATGCAGAGGAAACACAGAAGCTGCATCTGAAGTGGCATTTAGATGTTTACTCACTGTTTAATGCAGGACATGAATGCATTTAACCTGCAATTACAAATGCATAAATAATATCTTGAGATATTAATCATAAAATGTCGAACAGATACTTTAAATGTGAAATTAAAACCGCCAGTAGGTGGCAGCAAGCCACTGTTAATAAGTGAGTCATTGTGATTGAACTGAATCATTTAAACGGTTGATTCATTCAGGAACGAAACACCGTGATCTTGCTCAGAGACACAAAACAGCATTGTGGCTGTGTTTGGAATTATTTTTGTTGTCCAGATAGCACAAAAAAGTCTTATTTAACATCTTGTTTATTGAACTGTTGTAAAAAAAATCAATATCACATTTATAATCATAGTAATTTTTGGAGGAAAACGGCTCTCTTCATGTGAAATTGATTAACTATATGAAATGGTATAAATATATACATTTTCTGCCCCATGTTTAGATTTTGTGTTCATTCTAAATGCATTTTATTAGACTGAATCATGCAGAGAAAGAACACACTCTAAATGTGCACTAGTCTAGACTTCACGTAATGTAAGCGTGCACTCTGTAGGGGTGTTTTGAATGGTTTTTGCAAAATACTTGATAATGTCAAATTGTACATCTTTAAAACAACAATATCGCAGTCGATATATATCGCACACCCCTACGGTGCTCTAGACTTCAAGTGTGATGCAGTGATTTCTGTTGACATCCTCACTGTATCTCAGCAGATCAGAACTTATTCTTTGTCTCATGTTTCACAGCAAATCAGCAGCCATCAGGAGCAGTTCATCCAGATGCTTAATGAGCCGGTGCAGGAGGCGGGGCAAGAAGGTGGTGGTGGCGGCGTGGCTGAGGCAGGAGGTGGGCAGATGAACTACATCCAGGTCACACCCCAGGAGAAAGAAGCTATTGAGAGGGTAAAACGCTTAACACATTTTCAGTTATTACAGGTGCCGCTATATTATTTGCCAACTCACGGTATCAAATATAAGACTTTAAGACATGCACAAATAAAATTAAATACTGTATGTCCTATAGTGGCACACGTATAATGGGTAATGGAGATAAAATATGCAAATCATACATCCATAAACACCATAAAGTAAACACTGTCATATTCATCAACATTTGGCATAAATGCACCATATCCATTGATTGCGCACTGTTCTGAAACCACAAGCCTGTAGAATGCGAGACGGCACCATATTTTGAGATTTATTTAATTAAATCATTCTTTTTATGTTTAATAACAACGTTATACTCTATTGCAGTTTCTGGTCTTCCGTTCCCAATTTTATAACTTTTGTTGTACCATTTAAGATATTTAATACTGTTTATGAGCTTAAATTTGATCAAACTAAATTTAAGACTTTTTAAGTACTCTGGGAAAACTGTAATGAGTGTGCAAGTTATGCATGAAAACATGACACCAGAGCCCTGTCCGTCTGACTTACATGTGCGTGCATTTGAGGGATAGTACATAGAAATACTCACAGTCAATGTTCCCTCAAAGCTGCGTGCGTGCGCCGCCGCGCACTTCTTCCACCGCAGCCGCGCAGAGAAATATTGTGCCGCGCACATGCAAAAATGAGTTGGGAAAGCCATTTGATTGTATTCTAGTAAAAACGAAAGAATTGCAATGCTCGGGTAAACCGCTATAGAGTTAGAACCGGTGAATGCGGTTTACAGGTTTCATAGAAAGACAATGATGTGATCCAAATGAGTCGCTGTAGAAACTGAATACTTCAATGGTTGCGGAAGAAATGGCTCAAATCGAGTGCCAATGCAATGACGTGAAATAAAACGTCCTCATGTATTAAAGAAGAATGGCTTGATTAAGTGCTGGAAATAGCGGATGATGGGCACAGAACGGTAACAAAACTCTTGAGACATTTACAGTCACATACAGGTGTATTGTGCAAACTGTATTTTTGGGATAGATATATAAGAATTCACGTTCACGGTTTTTTTTTATTTTTTTTTAAATATTTATCTTACAGATCTCAGTTTAAATGCTTTAGTTTGTTTTCTATTCTCTTCTCAGTTTAAATGCTTCAGTTGTTTTGATATATTATGTTAGGCCTGTATTATAAACCTAATAATTTACCTTGTTTTTTTAATGAAGTCACTTATGCTCATCAAGGCTGTATTTATTTGATCAAAATACAAAAAAAAAAACCCAGTAATATTGTGAACTCTTAGGCTATTGCAATTTCTAATAGACCTATTGGTTTTCTATTTTAAAATATAGTGTATTCCTGTAAAGCAAAGCTGAATTTTCAGCATCATTACTCCAGTCTTCAGTGTCACATGATCCTTCAGAAATCATTCTAATATACTGATTTATTATCAGTGTTGAAACTGTTGTGCTGTTTAATATTTTTTGGAACCTTTTTTCTTTGATTCTTTGATTAGGCTAGTAAAAAGTTAAAAATAACAGCATTAATTAAAAATATAAATATTTTCTAACAATATAAGTCTTTACTATCACTTTTTATCCATTTAACACATCCTTGCTGAATAAAAGTATTAATTTAAAAAAAAAAAAAAAGAAAATAAGAGAAAATTTACTGACCCCAAACTTTTGAATAGTAGTGTATATTGTAACACAAAATTTCTATTTTGAATAAACACTGTTCTTTTTAACTTTTTATTTCTCAAAGAATCCTGAAAAATATCACAGGTCCCAAAAAATATTCTGCACAACTTTTTCCAACATTGATTATAAATTAGCATATTAGAATGATTTCTGAAGGATCATGTGACACTGAAAATTCAGCTTTGCTTCACAGAAATAAATTATATTTTAAAGTATATTAAAATAGAAAACTTTTATTTTAAATTGCAATAATAGTTCACAATATTATTTTGTGAAATAATATTCAGTATTTTTTATCAAATAGAAACAGCCTTGATGAGCCTAAGAAACTTCTTTAAAAAAATTTACTGATCCCAAATTTTTGAACGGCAGTGTATTATACTATAAAAATGTTTTCTCAGATAACCTAAAATGTGCATCATTTAGTTACATCAAGGGTCAAATCAAATATAAATAGCACATTAAAGTTAAAAGTTACACACTTTTTTTGTGCGCGCACTGTACAGGTCTGGTATAAAGAATGTTTTTGCTCAGGTGGCCGAAATGTCCGCCCAATAGAGAAAAGTTTTGCTCAACAAGAAAAAAAAATTACAGGGAACATTGCTCGCAGTATGCTTCAGTAATTATTCACAGTAATTAATGGCCACAACAAGCTGTTGATTTGCACTTACTAGCCCAGAAAGTCAGTATCGCTGCATCCTCAACTCTAGTTTTTCTAACTTTGTTCTGAGCCTTGAGATACTTTTTAAAGCCTGAATTTCAAGTTTAACTAATTACACCGAGGCCCTTTAATTAGAGAGAGATACAGATGGAGGATCTGTCTGGCGAACGATCAAAGGTGCGCGAGTCTTTTCCCCAAACGGACACCAGGAGTCTTTCTGTGGTCTTATCTAACCTTTCCGTGTTTCCTCTGTGTTTCTTCCTCAGCTAAAAGCCCTTGGATTCCCAGAAGGACTCGTTATACAGGCCTACTTTGCTTGTGAGAAGAATGAAAATTTGGCTGCAAACTTCCTTTTACAACAGAACTTTGATGATGATTAGAGGAGGAGTGAACCCCGATCATTTTCCACCCTTATCTTTTTTTTTTCTTTTTGAATGATCATTTTTGAGAAGAAAATCTATACAAATACACACACACACACACACACACACTCTCTCACACACACAGGCGGTCATATTCTGTCTAAATTTTACACACTGGATGACATGAGCACGTCCGTCTGGAGATGAGCGCATCATTTGTTCGTCTCCAGGGGCAGAAATCAGTAAAAGCCTCTTTGCTTCATCTAACACTTGCCTGTGTGATACCTGTTTGTTTTTCATTTGTTCTTTTTTTTATGACTAATAAAGAGCATCGTTAGGACATGTTAGCAGGTTCAAGGGGCTTGTGAAATTAGTTTTCCATGAATTGGGAATCTGGATTGATTTGGACGTTTGGTTTAATCGCATTATTAGTGTCCCTGTTCAGAACTGTTTTTCTTGTTTCTTATCGCTCTATTTCTCTCATTCAAGGTGACCATTGATAGGGATCCCAAATACTGCAGTTTTAAATGACAGTAAAGACTTTAAAGAAGCAAATGGAGTTCTGATAGATTGGTTTCTCTCTTTATGAGCGTCTCAGTAAAGGATCAGCTCGTACTGTGGGTGTTTTGAGTGATACTGACACATGCAGCCCTTTCATATACATTAAGAACCATTAAAAGCATGTATATGACTTCCATAGTTTGACGATAATATCACTATACTGTCGTTTTTACAGGGAAATAAACGTTTTCAACGTAAATACAGATTACCTGTTCATTTGTTTTACTATAGATAGATAGATAGATAGATAGATAGATGTACAACCCACATGAAAAAAGTACTATAGTAAATGCTATAGTAAAGTACTTGAATTAATTTGTTGTGATAATTTTATAGTTGTGGTAATATAACAACTATAGTAATATAAACTAATTACTTTACCCAATATTGTACTAAGTTTTCTACAACTATAAGGGTATATTATACTACAATACACTACAGTTTACTGCAGTAAACACTAAAATATACTACAGTATTTATTACAGTTCATCAGTTCATTATAGTTCATACTACTGTATGCTGTAGCATTCATTAAAGTGTGGTAAATACTATAATATATACCGTATAATACACTTTACTATAGTATGGTTCAAAAACGCTATAAATTACTATAGTATTTTTTTCCATGTGGGAATGTTCACACACCAGACCTAAAAGACCCTGACTAGGCACTTAATGTCTTAAAATCCTCAAATATACAATATTCAGAAAGTTATAAGAAGAAATTGAGGTGTTGTGGTTTGTTTACAAAAATAAAAATAAATACTGGTACCATGTCACTTTAATCTGTTAGGTACACATTAGGAGTGTAATATTTTACAGCAGCAATGCAAATAAATTTGCCAATTAAAAAAAAAAAAGTTTTTAGGGTAATCGTATGTAAATTTTGTCGTAAATGTCTGGTTCAAACAGCGCATGAACAAAATTAGTGCGCGCGCGGGACTCTGACGGGAATGGCGCGAACTGACCCTTCACCACAAATCAGTTATATTAAGAAATTTTTTACAAAGGTAAGGTAAATAAAGTGATCGATAACGATTTTAAGATTTGCCTTACCAGCAGGTAAGTAGAAATATTTTACTTATAATCAAAATGTTAGACCAGAATAGACCGATTTCTGATTAACTAGGCCTAGAAAAACGTTAGCGAGCTAGTAATTGGATTCAAATTGATTTTAAGAAATATTCGGTCATTTAGGCCTCTAGTTCTTGATATCTCTCAACATTCACTGTCTACAATACATTTAGCTCACGTGCTTTAAACACCTCAGCAAAATCTTACTTTAACATTTGTTTCTTTGCCGCCTTCAAGTTTTTTTTTCAGGTGTTGTGCCATATCTTTTCCAAAAGGAAAGATTTCATATTTTATTTTACATTTTGATCATTAGATTTTGTTTAAACATCAGAGTAACTTAGTTAAGCCTCTGATGGACACAGTGTCCAGGAGAATCAGGCCTTGACCACCTGCCAGTTTGCTAAAGGAAGGTTGATTTCTTGCTAAAAGTTGCGAAGTGACATTGTGACGTCATTGCGCGATGACATCATTGCGTAATCACAGCGCAACGTGTCACTGCATCAAATCTCAGCAAAAATATGTTTTATATATGCCAATTTAGATTTGTTAGGAAAATAATAAATGCATAATATAATACTAAAATACTGAATGAGGCCTAAGTGTATTTTTTAATAAAATATTGAATAACGCATTTTTGAACAATTTAAGGGTTAAAATTTTTATTAGGTAGTAAACTAGTAAAACTACACATTCTGAACAATTATAGTTTGAAGCAGTGTATAAGTGGTTAGTTAGTATACACTACAATTCTGAGGGACAGCTGTGAACAACCTGTCCATCAATGTGAGGAAGACAAAGGAGGTTGTGATGGACTTCAGGAGGAACTCTGTTGACCACCCCCCGCTGACCATCAACACCTCGACTGTGGAGAGAGTCAGCAGCACTAAATTTCTGGGGGTGCACATCACAGAGGATCTCACCTGGACCACCAACACTACATCACTCTCCAAGAAGGCGCAACAGCGACTCCACTTCCTCCGCCGACTTAAAAGAGCAAGTCTCCCTCCACCCATCCTCACCACATTCTACAGGGGCACCATTGAGAGTGTGCTGACCAGTTGCATCACTGTCTGGTACGAGAACTGTACTGCAGCAGACCGCAAGACCCTCCAGCGGACAGTGAACACAGCTGCAAAGATCATCGGTGCCCCTCTCCCCTCCATCCTGGACATTTTCCTTTCATGATGCTCCAGTAAAGCTACCAGTATCGTGAAAGACCCCACCCATCCCTCCCACAGTCTCTTCCAGCTCTTGCCATCAGGAAGACGGTACCGGAGCATCAGCGCCTGTTCTGCCAGACTGCTCAACATCTTTTTCCCCCAGGCTGTGAGAGCCCTGAACTCAAATCACCTCACCCCCCTCTGAAACCCCATCCACGACCCTAACTCCTGAAACCAGGAACCCCCCACCACACCACACCACACCACACCACACGCACCACACCACACCACACCACACCACACCACATGCACCACACCACACCACACCACACCACACGCACCACACCACACCACACGCACCACACCACACCACATGCACCACACCACATCCCACCACACCACACCACACCACACCACAGGCACCACACCACATCCCACCACACCACACCACATGCACCACACCACATCCCACCACACCACACCACATGCACCACACCACACCACATCACACCACACCACATCCCACCACACCACACCACATGCACCACACCACACCACATCCCACGCACCACACCACACCACACCACAGGCACCACACCACATCCCACCACACCACACCACATGCACCACACCACATCCCACCACACCACACCACATGCACCACACCACACCACATCACACCACACCACACCACATCCCACCACACCACACCACATGCACCACACCACACCACATCACACCACACCACATGCATCACACCACACCACACCACACCACATGCACCACACCACATCCCACCACACCACACCACATGCACCACACCACACCACATCACACCACACCACACCACATCCCACCACACCACACCACATGCACCACACCACACCACATCACACCACACCACACCACATGCACCACACCACACCACACCACACCACACCACATCCCACCACACCACACCACACCGCACCACACCACACCACATCACACCACACCACACCACATGCATCACACCACACCACACCACAGGCACCACACCACATCCCACCACACCACACCACATGCACCACACCACATCCCACCACACCACACCACATGCACCACACCACACCACACCACACCACATGCACCACACCACATCCCACCACACCACACCACATGCACCACACCACACCACATCACACCACACCACACCACATGCACCACACCACATCCCACCACACCACACCACATGCACCACACCACACCACATCACACCACACCACACCACATGCACCACACCACATCCCACCACACCACACCACATGCACCACACCACACCACATGCACCACACCACACGCACCACACCACACCACATGCACCACACCACACGCACCACACCACATGCACCACATGAAAACTGTTGAAAACCTCAAGACCATTGTGCAATTCTGAGTGTGCTACACACAGGTGAGTGGGCTGAACAAACCACCTGTAGAAACACACTCTTTTTCTCTCTATATGCACCAGACACTTTCTTATAAACACTCCATGTTAAAAGGACTTGATAAGATAACACAAATGTTTACTTGTGAATGCATCACAAATCATATTGCACTACTTCCTCCTTAACCTTAAATACCTCTATTGCACAATATCATGCACAGTTATTATCTAAAGTACTTGTATAGTCTGTCTTAGGTTATGTGTATGTATAGTCAACTGTTTATAGTATATGTATAGTTAGATTACTGATTCAGTAAGTTAGCTATGTAGGTCTAAAAAATTGTTCTTACGTCTAATGTTGTACGTTTATATTTATGCTTATTTATGTAGCACCGTGGTCCTGTGAGACACGACATTTCACTCCACTGTATGTCCACACATGTAGCGGAATGACAATAAAGCTTGACTTGACTTGACTACACTCTAATCTGTACAAATAGGCAACAATCCACTGTTAATATGAAGAAATTTGCTGTATTGATTTTTCACAAGTTTTTTGGGGGTTTTTCCCCACTGAATTGTAAATTACACATTGTATTTTGTGCTTTTGGGTTACAGGGTTATAATGGAAAATGGATATGTCCTGGAAAATTACTAGTACCTTTTCCATTTTTCTAGATATTTTTCTTAGTGGACTAACTGATCAACAATCGCAGGTACAAGCTACAAACAAGGTGTATCTTGAACAATTGTTAAATTATTATTATCAAACTGAACAATTGCAAATAATAGGAAACTTAATACGCGATGTGTGTTTTTGTGTAATTTAGATGTAAAATGTGTGCCTTTTATCATTTGATTCACTTATCAAAAGTTGCTAAAAGTTGCCAAATACATTTTAAAAATAGCTAAACTTGTTGTTAGGTGCTTTTGGAAGAAAATGTTGATAGGGTAGCCTGAAAAGTTGCTCAATTTAGCAACAAAATTGCTAAGTTGTCAACACTGATTGATGTTTAACGTTTATCTGTTGTGTCCTCCAGTGGGCGCTGTTGACCGCATGTTGAGACCGATACATGAATTTATTCACTGTATAACACCACTCATATAACATTTACCTGTCGGCATTCAGAGGTCAACACAGCTAGACGAATATTAAAAGAAATGATCTGATTAATCAAGGCCAGCTTTAGTTTATGAGCACGTGTGCACAGGTATTAAAAACACTTATATTAACAAAATATGTTTAAATTTACAATAATTTTTTTAAGCACATTGAACATCATAAGGCTATACTTTATTATTACTTTCCTTCAACATGTTGATGAGAAAGAGTGTCTCTAATTAAGTCATAAAAACAAGCAAGTTAGAGACTGATAACAGGAACATTTGGCTTGTCTTCAAAAATCCGAAACTTGCCAATAAAGATCATTTTGATCACTTGGACACACTTCACTTCTCTGTTGCACAGCTCATAATGTTGTGTTACAGGTGAAGAGAAGACAGAGTTCAGTCTGTTTATTTAATACAGGTAAAATGGAGCAACTTCTGAATATTTTTGGTGTGAGGCAGTTATAAATTATGTAAATTTACAGTATGTATGTAAAGTAGTTCAAATGAGTTCATTCTATAGTTTCATTATGTGTGTAATAGATTTAATAGATCAGTTAAGTTTAAAAATTGTAGGAAACCTAAGCAAAAATTGTTCATCATTAATAGATCTAGAGGTGCTGAGTCATATTCCCATTGAATTGTTGAAACATTTGAGTCAAATGTTGAAATTAAGAGAACATAATTGCTCTACTTTCTTTTATAAAAATAAAAGAAAGTTTCTTCAACAACAACAACAAAAAAAAAAACTTATAGCCTGGGAAAGCATGTCTAAAATCTCATACCATGATATACCAGTGAATCATCTTTTTTAATTGACAAGTAATTTTTTTAAAACGCTGATGCACAATGACAAATATTAAGGCAGGTCACTTAATGCATGTAGCAGATCAGACTGAAACTCATTCTATAGAGGAATGAATAAGAAAGTGTACAGTCTTTAATCACACCTGCTGCTAAACAGATGGCAATTAGCAACTTAAGACTGGCAGAAAAACCTGATCATGCCTGAATGAAGCTTAATCCATGCAAATGTTCAGACATGTTGTAAAACACGCAAGCAAATAGAACAATTGATGAAATCACACATTATTCATGCATAGTTTACTGAATGAAAAAAAAATAGTCAATTCACATACATTTTATTTTTTATTTTTATTACTGGATTGAATTCATACATAAAATACAAAAACCTTAATGAAAAAAGTATTTACAAATGTACAAAATTTAAGATTATATTACACAAATCTGACTATAAACAAAAAACTTTGTTCAGAGTTATTTTTTTTTTGTTTCTTATACAAAAATATGAGCGTCTTACATATCAAAATTATTGCACCTTGCAACCACAGTGCAGTTTAGATTGCCATCACCAAGAAGAGGTCAAGCATTCGCCCCCGAGTCTCACAGACTTCAGTTAAAATCCACTTTTATCTTTGGTACCTTACTGAATACACCTGGCTATACTCAGCACCATCTTGTAACACACTTATAAATTATTATGTACCTGAAATTAATGGCTTTCGAGAGAGCAATAAAAAAAAACAATCCATAAGATGGATCAGTGTTTTGAGGATCGCGTGATGGAATGTAGGTCGATTAAAGGCCTCTTTAATACATATATTCTAATGTTTCCATTTATTATCCCTGATATTCATATATTTCCAGTCTTGTGTTTGGCACTTGGCATCTCCAAGTTTTGTCGGTAAGTAGACGCACGTTCCAGTATTGTCCCAGTGTGCATGAACCGGACGGGGAAATCGCCAGCATGTTGGAAGACAACGACAAAAAGGGAAAAATGATGGCAGCCGAGAGAACTCAACGCACTGCAACTTCAGAAAACACATGGAAATAGAAAAAGCACCCGCAAATTAAGAAAACATCATCAATTTGACAGCACGTGCTGCAAGTACTCGCAACACAACCAAATAAAAAAAAAAAAAAAAATACACTGCAAATCCTCACAACCCAACAAAATACAGAAACACGCAAGTAGCACAAACCACAACCTCAACAAAATTTAATTAACTGTTATATATTTATTAGTGCTGTCAAACGATTAATCGCATCCGAAATAAAAGTCTTTGTTTCCAAATATACAGTATGTGTGTGTGCTGTGTATATTTATTATGTATATATAAACACACACGCATCTATATATTTAAGAAAAATATGTTTATACATTTAACATTTTTATATAATATCAGTTATATGAATATAAATATATACGTGGAAATATTTTCAAAATATATACTGTATGTGTATGTATTTATATATACATAATAAATATACAAAATATACACATTATGTAAACAAAAACTTATTTTGGATGCGATTAATCGTTTGACAGCACTACTATAAATATTTAATATATAAACATAACATTTTTCTTAAATATATACATGCAAGTGTTTGTATTTATATATACATAATAAATATACATAGTACACACTCATATATTATGTAAACATGCATTTACATTAATCACGATTAATCGTTTGACAGCACTAATATTTATATTTGCAGCGCGTTTCTTTATTTGTTCGAGTTGTGAGCATTTGCAGCACCTGTGTTGTCAAATTGATGAAGATGTTTTCTTAATTTGCAGGTGTTTTTCTATTTGCATGTGTTTTTTGATTTGCAGCGCGTTGAGCTCTCTCGGCCACCGTAAAAAATAAACGAAACAAACACAAAAAAAGTCCCAACCCTGATGCGGTGGAGAACACAGCTTGTCATGGAGCTCTAGTTTCGTTGACTCTTGTTCAAAGGCAACATGTGGTTCGCTAGTCCACAAGTATCTTCACTTTTTGGGGGGTCTTCCAGTCTCGGTTATAGATGCCGTTTCATGTGCAGCGCGAGATGATCCGACCGGGAAAAGGCTCGGTCGCATTTCTGGCACTGAAACGGCCGATGGCCCGTGTGCTTCCTATAATGCCTCGTGAGCTCGTCCGAACGGGCGAATTTCCAGCCACATCCCTCCCAGTCACAGTGATACGGCTTTTCTCCTAAACACACAGACACACGCAACAGTTAGCGATTTACCCTGAGGACCCAACGAGAACAATCAAGCACACTTTGGTCACATTAGAGAAAGCCGTTAGAGAGAGGGAGACAACAATTCCAATGTTGCTCATCCCTGCGTTGATTGAATAGAAGGGGAAGTCGGACAGGCTTGTGGTTTTATTTCAACAGGGATCAGTATCAACCTGCTGTCTGAATAGCAGATCAAACCGCCTGCCAACTGTACTCTGACTGTATACATCTCTAGTCGCTCGCAGACAATGCGCATGGCAGTTGCAGTGCTGTGTTAGGGCATGTTAGATTGATATTAAAGCACATGCACACTACAGAAAAAGGGCCCGCTCAGATGCCATCGCATGCTACAAACACTGACCTGTGTGAGTCCTGTGGTGGGCTTTGAGATGGGAGCTCTTGGTGTACGTTTTGCCACAGCCTGCGTAGTCGCACATGTGCGTCGCTATCCGCTTCCTCGGCCAGGAGCGCCGACCCCGCTTGGGCTTGGACTCTTCAGGCAAACACTCAGCTGGAGAAATCAGCTCTGCCAAAGAGTAAAGAGCCTGTAGCATTAGTGTCACTGAGGCAGAAATGAATGACTCTACAAGTCATCTTTAAAGGGGTCATGAACTGAGAAACCAAAATTCCCTTGATCTTTTGACACGTAAGAGGTCACTGTACTATAAAAAAATCCTGTAAATTTCAGAACTCAAAACTTTCTCATTAGTCTAAAAACAGCTTATATTGAAGGCAGTCTGCCAAAACGACAGATTGTGGAATGTACGACTCTATGATGTAATAGTGTTGATAAGCACTGCCTCCACAGAAGATGATTAAGCACTGCCAGTTTAGCCCCGCCCACCGATTCTACATTGCTGCCTGTTTAGCCCCGCCTACGATTATACATCGCTGCCTGTTTAGCCCCGCCTATGATTATACATCACTGCCTGTTTAGCCCCGCCTACGATTATACATCGCTGCCTGTTTAGCCCCGCCTATGATTATACGATCTCTGCCTGTTTAGCCCCGCCCACGATTATACATCACTGCCTGTTTAGCCCCACCCACTGATTCTACATCACTGCCTGTGTAGCCCCACCGATTCTACAGCACTCTCTGTTTAACCCCACCCACAATTCTACAGTACTGCCTGTTTAGCCCCGCCCACCGATTCTACAGCACTGCCTGTTTAACCCCGCCCACCAATTCACGCATGTAATAACAAGAGAGGTGACTGCAGCTGTACACAGAAACCAAACGATAAAGATGCTCTGAAGACAACAAGACGTGCGGTTCCAAGTTGTGGAAGATTAGTGTTTGCATTGCCTTCTTTCTGATCCCAGCGTTAGGAAAGTGTGGATGAACTCTATTTTTAATGAAGATCCAGACCACGTCAGTAAGAACTCTGTCTTTTGTTCACTTCATTTTACCACAAATTCGTTTACGTACAAGGCACAATTTGATGCGGGATTTTCAGAAAGATTGAAACTAAAAGACAATGTTGTGCATACTATATTGGATCCAACCGTAATGGCGCAACACATATAACTGTTTTCATTACGTGATCACTATTACTTTGTCTCTTCTTACACGTCGTTTGATATGTATTGGTTTATTTATGCGTTTTTGACCTAAATCACAGCAGCATCCATCTATGAGGAATGTACACTGTCAAACACACACAACTGTTAGCCAATCACAGCAGTGGGCGTTTACTTCCGAGTCTACAATCCACCACGCCTCTTCAAGCAGAGCGTTCTGATGAGGGGGGTTAAAACAGGACAGAAAATAGCCTATTACTTCTAAATTATGATGTTTCTTGATGTAAAAATCTTGATAACATTATAAGTAGAGAACAGAGAACAGTACAAAGTAAAAAAACAGGCAGTTCATGACCCCTTTAAAAGTAAGGTAAGGTATAACATAAATGAGGAGTTTGAGTTGTGACTGACCTTGGTACTGCATTGACTGGGCGGGAGGCTGCGGAAAGCCAGAATAACCCGGCGAAGGGTTATATCCCGGGGCCAAGGATATCGGAGGGGGCCCCAGAACCTGAGCTTGAGGATGCTCGTCCGGAGACAGAGAGGAAGTGGAAGAGCGACTGGGCCCCATGGCCCCTCGGGCCGTGCTGAAACCGTGAGGCTCCAGCAGCGGCCTCTGGCCGACTCCTGGCCGCGAGTTCACCCCCAGATGGAGATCCATCGGTCGGGTGATGGTACAAGGGCTAGGACTCTCATGCTCCTGCTTTATTGGACATGCAAGGAGGAAGGAGGAAGAGTCCGACATTGAGCCTCCCTTACTAAACCCTTGGCTGTAATCGGTCATGTCCATGGTGGTCTTAAACACAAACTTTCCGTGGAGGCTCGTGGGCTGAAGATATGCAGGATCCAGCTCTGGCCTCATCAATTCGGCAACAAAACCTCCCGAGGGAGATACATCGTTGATGTCCGGGATGTTGTACAACATGCTGGAGTCTTGGCCCTGAGGAGAGGGCATCGGATAGGAGTAGGAGGTAGGGGAAGGCGGAAGAGTTCTGGAGGTGCTGGCCACTGAGGCCTCCTGCTGCTGCTGCTGCTGCTGCTGCTGCTGCTGTTGTTGTTGTTGTTGTTGTTGTTGTTGTTGCTGAAGCATGCTGTTCGACAGGATAAAATCATAGTCCAACAAGTCCAGCTCTTCTGGCTCCTTCTTGGTCATTGTGTAAAGGACGTCCTGGTCAGTCCAGGTCCCACCTGTAGACATGCAGGGGCGTTTCAGGTAAGACATCTCCTCCTTCCATCTCTTATTCCAAACACACAGAGACATATAGAGGGAAGAGGGAACAAGACAAGGTAAGTCTCTCAAAGACATAATCATCAAAAGTGTGTCAAGATCAATATCTACTGAAAAAAAAACAAAAAAAACAAACAAAAACAAATGAAGAGTTTAGATGCAAAAGCTTCTAAGTGCCTTTAATTGCATAGAAAAGGACGTATACATTGCCATTAGTGTATTACTGAACCTAAACATAGGAGCCTGATAAAAATGCACATTTTATGAACTTTTCAGATGGCACTTAGAGGCTTTTGCATCTGAACTCTTCAAATAGACACCATCACAAAATTTGTAATGGTTTTACTGGTTATAATGGGACTTGTATTGGTTTTAATGGAAACTGTAATGGACTCTGTGGGTTTCTACTGGCAGTCGGTCACCTTTTATTGGTGGCTTGTTAAAACCACTAAATCCTAATGGAATATGTGCCAAAACACACTACGGGAAACCATTTTTTAATGGTTTTAATGGTTAAAAGTTGATTGTTTGTATTGGTATTTGTAGTGGAAACCATTAGGATTTCTGTAATGATTTATGTAGTTCACATGTTGACTTCAGTTAAAATGCGACCTTGTTCTTGTCTTCAACAAATTATTTCTAGATACAACTTGGCCTTTGATGTTATTATGAATTATTAAAAGACCCTGTCATGCTGCATTGTTTTTATGTTTCCAACTACAGGGCCTGAAAGAGAGTGCACACTGCTAGATGTATTTTGTAATCAGTGCATGGTAAAGAATGTTAGATATTTGTGACCCTGGAGCACAAAAGCAGTCATAAGTAGCACAGGTATATTTGTAGCAATAGCCAACAATACATTGTATGGGTCAAAATTATCGAGTTTTCAAAAATCATTAGGATATTAAGTAAAGATCATGTTTTATGAAGATATTTTGTAAATTTCTGAAAATTTTTGATTAGTAATATGCATTGCTAAGAACTTCATTTAGACAACTTTAAAGGTGATTTTCTCAATATTTTGATTTTTTTGCACCCTCAGATTCCAGATTTTCAAATAGTTGTATCTCAGCCAAATATTGTCCTATCCTAACAAACCATACATCAATGGAAAGCTAATCTATTCAGCTTTCAGATTATGCGTAAATCTCAATTTTTAAAAAAAGACCCTTATGACTGGTTTTGGGCTCCAGGGTCACCACAGCGAACGGTTCACGCCCCTGCCGCGGTAGCGCTGCTGGAGGAATAACTACGAGCCGATGACATAATCCGAAACAGCGATGAATGTGCGCGGTAACGGATCGGTGACCGATAATCACCTGTTTGATACTCACCAAACTGGCAGTTCCAGGTCCCGTCATTGCCTTGTGCTTCACATCTGCGTTGCTCGCAAAGGTGGAAATAGACGGCAAAAGCGTGCCGCTCAGAGCCATGCTATCAAACTCACTCGGTGGCTGCCTGCAATTGAAAAAGCGCAACAAAAAATAAAAAAAAATACAAAATTATAATAATCCTTTAGTCACGCTGGTCTGGGAAAGCAATCGGACACATCAAAGCCAAAAGAAAAAGTGATGGAAATCTCCAAGTGCAAAACGCACCTCATAAGTTCCAGTCGCGTCCAGTCAGTCCTTGATGGGAGTCTTTATTATACTCGTTAATACTGCGAGCGCATCAAACGCGTCCCCGTGCCATGCTGACGGAACCGGCCATTAAAACCAGCTTCGGCTCGGTTTCGTTACGGCGACACTCGGGGATTCCCTATATCTCCCTCTCAGCGACGCGCGAGCTCTCCGGTGTCTGGACTGGAGTGATTGGTCAGATGCACGCAGGGCTTTCCTCGCCTAGTTCTTAAACCCCGGACACGCCTTTCGTTGCACGGCAACCGCAAAAAAAAAAAAAAAAAAAAAAAAAAAACTCGTGACGTCATCAGGAGGGAGGAGGGATCAAAAAAATCTGGCACCGGGCCGGTATTTTGTATCCACACAAACATGTGCGTGTTAGCAACCGGGATCAGCAGACTCGAGTAAGAAAACCATGGGTGAAAATCACGATTTGTTTTTCTCCTCTATTGAACACGAAGTATTGGGGCACAATAGCAGCGTTATTGCGTGCGTGTTTCCAGTGACACCTGTTCATGGAGTGAGACACTGAAGAGTTTGAACACCGTGTTCGCGACCGAGAGCTGCTCCCACAGTCCTGACACCGAGGCGTGTCTGTAATTAACGCTAATCATTTCTTACACCTGAGGCACAGGACAAAGGCAGCCAGAAATGTGTAGGATTTCTTTGTGATGAAAAGCCTTTCCTCTCATTCATTCATCATGAGTAAACTCTTCTGTTCATCTGTCATATTACTACAGTCTTTATAGAGACAGTAGCTGCGTTGTTTGTATGTCAGCATTTTCACTTCTGTGTTGTTTTTTGAGTTATTTTAATAACTTTGCATTCTCAGTTTTGCCATTTTTATTTGATGTATGAAAATAAATAGGCATAAAAAATGAATGCATTCTAAGAAGGGTTTGTATGAGGCCACAAAGGCACTTCTAACTTTGGAAGCGGTTTCTGCCACAGAATTATATATATATCGATATATATATATTAGGTAATTGCCACTATTTATCTCAGAATTCAGACATTGTTTATTGCAGTTCTGAGAAAAAAGTCAGAAATGCAAGATATAAAAACAAAAGTGTGAGATATATATTTTTCTCACAATTCCAAGTTTCAGTCTTAAATTTGGGACTCTTCTCAAAAATCTGAGCTAACATCTCTCAATTTTTTTTTTTTTAAATTTATTTATGCCCTGGAATAAAAAATAAAGGTCATTGCAGCTTCTTACCTGACAACTCTGATTTATTTCTTGTGAGTTATTAATTCAGAATTACGAGGGAAAAAAGTCAGAATTGTCAGATAAGAAGTCACAATTACCTTTTAAATTAATTTTATTCCATAGCAGAAACGGACCTCCATATCTAACTTTTGTAAAACAGCCACAAAGGATAGCACACCCAATGCCATTCTGATATTTAATTTCATGGAGTGTTCACGTGTGTTTCTGTCACTCCACTAACTCTTCTCTGTCTGTATTTCCAGTGTGTATATGTCTTTTGGTTTTGCTCTTAAGCAATATGAACAGTTCAATTTGGATAATTTTTCACGTCCCTAAATTTTGAATCAAAACGCCCCGATATAATTTTGTTTTAATGGTAAGAACATTTTAGTGCTGTGATGAGCCGTTAGGTTAGTGCTGTGTATTAAGAGGCAGCTTCTACATAAACTTGTTTCTGTATTAGAGGATTTGCCTCCACAGTGTCTACAATCATCTTTGTATGGTGAGCAAACACGAGCTCTGAGACCATCCTGTTACATCAGGATCTTGTTCGTTTGGCTCTGTCAACAGCAGGCCGTCATTTAGCCACAGAATACACTGAATGTAGCCCTTTAACACACAGATGCACACACACACACACACACATTCTCACACTCAAACCATCCCACAGTACTTGTTCCTATATTTTAATTGCATGATTAATGTAGCTTGGATAGATAAGTCTGATGATTTGCTACTGTTTTCTTGCAGTGCATCCAGAATCTTTTGTGTGTAATGTTCAGGATTGTGGTGGTGGATGTTTTTATTTAGTGAAAAATTACATCTTGATTGTCTAGTATGAGCATAGAGATATACTTGGTTTTTTGTTTTTATGACAAAAAAAAACCTATTTTGGTTAAGAGAAACTTCAGGCTTGCAGATGACATGTTTTAACAGGTGTGTGTTTTATCTAGATGCAATGTTGATGTCATCTGTTGTTTATTTACACTTCCTTGCAAAGGTATGATAAGATTTCACTCTCAGTTTCGGTATGTAAAACTATAAGTTGCTTGTTTTGAAAACCCAATATGAGAACATGATGAAAAAGAATGGAATTAGAAATTAGCTGATGTTTTTATAATGGCATAACGATGGTTATATGAGGTTATATTCCTTTTTATGCAAATGCCACACTTTCCAGGTTCAATAACAACAGGAATGGTTTAGAATATCTTCACTTTATGTTTGCATTTCAGAGCTAAAACAAATTTTTAGGCCTCTAAGAGGTGTTTCCTTTCATTTCTTTGGCATAGTGTGTTCACTTTCTGATATGATGACTTATGATTTACAATCAAAAATTGATTGTCTTACTGCTCTGTACCTGTGGGAAAATATTGATATCCAGGAATCAGAATGCAAATTAGATATTTAAATAAACAGGTGATCTCCCCTCTTTTGATGCTTTCAGTAAATTTGCATGTGGTGGAGTGTAAAGATTCATTTCCACGATACAAAATACATTTTACACAAATCGTTGTTCGGTCTGGATCAGTTCTATCCATTTATGCTCCAGGAACTCTTTAGGAACTTTTTCCTCGAACGTCTAAACTCTTCATTCATCAGCTCTGTATTTGTTCTTTGTCATCTGTATGCTTTCATTTTCATTCTACACACTCATGCTTCCATATATCTGATTCTGGTCTTAAACGTAGGTTTTGTTCGGTGCTTACTGGGCAGTTTCTCTGTTTGTGTATTTGACTCGCTGATGGGATTGTTAAAGCTTCAGTCAGTTTAATGTTTGAGTATATAAAGATCTTCACAGCTGAAGGTCAGGTGTAATTCTATTGAAGCCATTGAACTGTACAAACTGAGACTCAAACGGGTGAATACTTTGAGAGTTGGGAATAGTGCAATTTAATGGCAGATTAAAAGAAAGCCGCCAAGATAAACAGTGTTTAAGGAGAAACAGAACAAGATGTCAGAGCCATTAGACGAGTGAAAAACACAATGGACTCTGTGTGTGTACACTCTAAAAAATAAAGGTGCTTAAAAGGTTCTTCACAGCAATGTCATAGAAGAAATATTTTAGGTTCCACAAAGAACCATTCAGTCAAAGAACCATCTCTTTCTTACCTTTTTATAATCTGAAGAACCTTCTTTCACCACAAAGAGCCTTTTGTGAAACAGAAAGGTTCTTCAGATGTTAAAGGTTCTTTACACTGCAAATAAAAATGATTTTCTTCCTTTGTATTTTTGTCTTGTTTTCTAGTATAAATATCTAAGAATTCTTGAATGCATTTTACTTGACAAGTAAAATGTATAAAGATATGTTGTCCTGTTTTCTGAAAATACTATCCAAATGTTGTTAGTTGTCTAAAACAAACATAAATATCTGCCAATGGGGTAAGAAAAATAATCTTAAAGGCTAAACAAAATTATTTTTCTTGCCCCAATGGCAGATATTTTTTCTTGTTTTAAGCAAAAACTAACACAATTTGGGTAATTTTTATTTATTTATTTATTTTTTTTCAGAAAACAAGACATAATATCTTCATCTTTTGGCACTGCTTTTAGCAGTGTGGGCAGGTGCCAAATCCTGCTGGAAAATGAAATCAGCATCTTTAAAAAGCTGGTCAGCAGAAGGAAGCATGAAGTGCTCCAAAATTTCTTGGTAAACGGGTGCAGTGACTTTGGTTTTCAAAAAACACAATGGACCAACACCAGCAGATGACATTGCACCCCAAATCATCACAGACTGTGGAAACTTAACACTGGACTTCAAGCAACTTGGGCTATGAGCTTCTCCACCCTTCCTCCAGACTCTAGGACCTTGGTTTCCAAATGAAATACAAAACTTGCTCTCATCTGAAAAGAGGACTTTGGACCACTGGGCAACAGTCCAGTTCTTCTTCTCCTTAGCCCAGGTAAGACGCCTCTGACGTTGTCTGTGGTTCAGGAGTGGCTTAACAAGAGGAATACGACAACTGTAGCCAAATTCCTTGACACGTCTGTGTGTGGTGGCTCTTGATGCCTTGACCCCAGCCTCAGTCCATTCCTTGTGAAGTTCACCCAAATTCTTGAATCGATTTTGCTTGACAATCCTCATAAGGCTGCGGTTCTCTCGGTTGGTTGTGCATCTTTTTCTTCCACACTTTTTCCTTCCACTCAACTTTCTGTTAACATGCTTGGATACAGCACTCTGTGAACAGCCAGCTTCTTTGGCAATGAATGTTTGTGGCTTACCCTCCTTGTGAAGGGTGTCAATGATTGTCTTCTGAACAACTGTCAGATCAGCAGTCTTCCCCATGATTGTGTAGCCTAGTGAACCAAACTGAGAGACCATTTTGAAGGCTCAGGAAACCTTTGCAGGTGTTTTGAGTTGATTAGCTGATTGGCATGTCACCATATTCTAATTTGTTGAGATAGTGAATTGGTGGGTTTTTGTTAAATGTGAGCCAAAATCATCACAATTAAAAGAATCAAAGACTTAAACTACTTCAGTCTGTGTGCACTGAATTTATTTAATACACGAGATTCACAATTTGAGTTGAATTACTGAAATAAATGAACTTTTCGACGACATTCTAATTTGAGATGCACCTGTATATAGAGCTGTGTTTTTTTTTTGTTTGTTTTTTTTTTTGAAAATGTAAACAAGATGCAAGTTGCAAGAATTTCTGCCATTATAAAAGCAAGGGTGATCTAAACGCCATGTTCTTTGATACAGATTCCTCGGTGTGTTTACGCTGAGTTTAGACAGTTGCATCAACTCATCCGATCTGCCAAATAAAGAGGGAAAAGAACCAGGAAGGAGCAGGCGCGAGCTCCTGTCGGGAGGCAGTCTGCGCCGCCTCTGAGTTTTAAGGGATTTCTCCTCGGCCTTAAATATGCTGGTTATTTTTAACCCAGCGTGTAAGAGGGCCCAGCGCCGCCCACTCTCTAACAATGTTCCCTTCAGCCAGCAGGGGAAGTGGACAGGAGCCACGCTTCCTGGTCACATGACGCGGTGCCCAGTCACAGAAATACGACAGAGGGCGAGATCCAGGCTCGAAGCCCAGCTCTCTGCGAGTGGATTTAACCCCTTCAGCACGGTTAGGGTCAGACGCAGTGAGAGCGGGCAGACTTTGGACCGGGGTGATGTCACTGGGCTTCTCCAGGATTAGAAACCTCTAAAAAGCTGGAAAAACAGAACTGCACCACACATTCACACACGATGCATGAGCCTGAGCACTTGGAGAGTGTGTGTGTGTGACGGCGATTTCTGTTAGATACACTTCTCAGGAAAAACATACAGAGTTATTACTCAGGTGGTACCCTTTCAAAAAGTACTTCTTTAAGGTACTTTTGGGGTAAATAAGGGTAAAAGGGTACAGCATGAGTGTATGAATGTTTTAAATTTAAATACAGTTTCCTTTGCTGTATATACTGTTCTATTCACTGTCACTGTCTTGTCTTTTTGTTTTTTGAGAAGAGTAATATTCACACACAAGCAAATGCAGTGGATCTTTTATCGTGTGCTGTATACACAATTTTCTCTCCGTTTAATCGTTGTTTAGGATAAAGATAAAATTTGAGATTTTCTCTTAAGTCACCTAGAAAAGACCCTAGCAGCAATAATTTCATCTGTGTATATACAGTGGTATATACAGTGGATTATTACAATTAATGGCCAAATGAATGTTTGGAAATGTAAACTGATATTTCCTACTGACACACTACAGCAAAAGATAGAAATAACTGACTTAAAACCACTTTTAGCTGCTGAAAATACTAGTGTTCTAATCATTTTGGCCACCGCTGTATATTGTTTTACTTCTCTTAAAAAAATTAAAGAATTTTACTAGAAACATCTCAGACAGTTACATTTACATTACATGTACATTTAAGTGTTTAGCGGACACTTTTATCCAAAGCGACTTACAAAATGAGGAGCAAAAACAAAGAGCCAGCTATATACATAATATACAGTCAGTGTTGGGGAAAGTTACTTTTAAAAGTAATGCATTACAATTACATAATCGTGTTAGTTACTTTTTATGGAAAGTAATGGAATTACTTTTGTGTTACTTTTTGTCACCTGGGCTGGGCTTGCTTATTTATTTTTAATAACAAAAGAAGCAAAGGTTATATTTTTTTCAATTGTAAGTGCCCTTTCACACCAAAAGTGAAATTAATGAGCCTCAGTCTGAAGGAAACGCCTCTGCATTTACTCCCAGTTTCTCTCAACACAAAGACAGGAGAGCTGTTAGTCATTGAATGGGAAAACAAAGTAACTTGCCTCACTTATTTGAAAAAGTAACTCAGATATTTTTATTGTAAATTTGAAAAAGTAATCTGATTGACTTGCAATGCGTTTCCCCCAACACTGTAAACAATGGCAGGTTTAGCAAATAACTAGATTAGCAAGCAAGCTAGGTTGAGATTAAATAACATAATTGAGAACTATTTAAGTCTCTTGAGACCTGAAAGAGTGTATTTTCAAATGATACTTCTGAGGAGAAGCAGCAGCAGAGATAAAATGCTTATAAAGCATTTGGAGGTTTTTGGGCCTCTTTGTTTCAGGGCAGATGTTGGAGGTTTAAGCTCTTCTTGATGAGCAGTCAAAGAGGAGATTTAATTTAGCCATTTTTATAGTTTATGTTGAACAAATCCCCCTTTGTGTGGGCCGAAACAACATTTTGGTTTCTCCTTTTGCGTGGACACAGAAAGCGTAACACACACAGAGACCACTGCGTCCCAAGAGTCTCCAAATTGCTCCTTCTCTGCTTTTAGCAAACATTGCACTTACTCATGAGCAGACGTCATGGCTTTGGTCTGAGTCTGCCGGCTGACCAGGGCAGAGCGAGGGAATGTGAATCAGATGGAGAGAAGTTTGCTTTGTGAACGTAATATTTCTGTGATTTTGGGTGAGAGAGGGGACTAGTTTCCTGTTGCTGGGGTCCTGGACTGCAGCCGACATTTCAGTAGACCTTGTGTTTGTCTGTATTTGTTGTTTTATTTGACATAAAACAGGAAAAATCCACACGGTAATAAATGATTGTGATTTTAATGGTAAAAAACTGTGAAAATGCTACAGTAAAAACCAGCTGAATGGTTAACGGTAATTTCACCTACTATATACGGTGAAAAACTGTAATATACATTTTACGGTAAAATACTGTTTTTGGAAGTGAAAAAAAAAATTATAATTTACAGTGAAAAACTGTAAGTTGACTTTCCCAGAATTCCCTGCATTATATTTCAAATGTGATTTTTTTTTTCTTTGAAATAACTGTCTCTATTTATGTTTTTTTTTTTTTTTATCAGTTAGGTTTATTAGGGTTGTATGTTACATCTAATGTTGCTAAATTATTGTTTATTGCATATTTTAGTTTCATATGTGTCACCATGATGGTGTTTAGTGTTTGTGTAAATGACATTGTGTGTGGGTGTGGGTGTGGGTGTGGGTGTGGTTTGGTTTGGTGTGTGTGTGTGTGTGTGTGTGTGTGTGTGTGTGTGTGTGTGTGTGTGTGTGTGTGTGTGTGTGTGTGTGTGTGTGTGTGTGTGTGTGTGTGTGTGTGTGTGTGTATATGTGTGTATTTGCAAAAACAAATATACACATACACAAGAGTTTATTTGCAAAAACAGATAACTGTTTTTTTAACATTTTCAAAAATCATGTTTTTTATTATGTTATCATGTTTTCATTGTGTTTTATTGTGTTAGTTAGCTGTATTTTTTTTAGTTATTATTTAACCTAATCAAAATAACCCAACTGCAGTTTGATTGAGATTAATTGGAATACACAGTGAAAAAAACATGATTTTTGAAAATTGTTAAAAACGGAGTTATCTGTCTTTGCAAATTAACTCTTCATATATATATATATATATATATATATATTAGTATTGGCTTTCTCAGCTTGCTTGTGGTGAGCTTTGGTTCATCATGTGACTTTCTCATCACCACCTGATTTTGATGGTTATCAGTGTATTACAAAGGTACAAAACAGGTTTCAGAACTTCAACAGGTTGGTATATTAACATTATATCAGTTAAAGAAATACTGTTTTTAATTGTAAATTTAAGTTGAATCCGCAAACCCTAAAATGTTGCTACCGTATTTTTTATGGTAAAATTCTGGCAACCACAGCTGCCAGTTTTTTACCGTAAATGTTACAGAATTTTTTTTACAGTGCAGATTTATTTTCTCAAAGAGCATAAACAACACAATTGCTCAATGATCACTCCTAAAGTCACTGAGATGTTTTGGCGTGATTTGTGCGAGTGTATATTTTCACATGTGACGAGGCTCTGCTTGATTAGGGACTAATGGCTGAGCGCAGGCTGATTCTGGATTCACTCCAGATGGCTGAGAAGCAAAGTGATGAAATAATTTGCAAACGAGTGCAACTTTCAGGGAATTAAGGGACCGCTGGGTCTCTGGAAATGAATTTGAGACGTAAGCTCTTAATGTAAACCTCTCCCCGTCCTCCAGACAGACTCACACTGTCTCTGGGATTCCCCCAACTCTACCCTGCTAGAATCTGATGTCGATGTAGATCGTTGCGTCCACACATTGTCTGTGATTTGCACGTAAATGATGTAATGCTTGGTAAACTGCGTTTATGTTGGATGATGATGCTTGGCCAGCTGTAGACGCGGTATTTTCAAGGGTGTTTCAAACTTTCCGATGTTCATGATGTTACTGAGACGTTTCTGTCACATTTCTGTGTACTGCTCTTTCATTCCTTTTTCATACTGTGTTCTTCATCAGTCAGTATTTCTGCCATGTTGTTTTGATGTAGTGTCTTAAATGTTTTTAAATGTTGGAAATGTGCAGCTTGTGTATTTTAGACGTGATTTTCCAGGAGAAGTCACACTAGATTTTAACTAGTGCTGTCAAATGATTAATTGTGATTAATTGCATCCAAAATAAAAGTTTTTGTTTACAAAATATATGTGTGTACAGTATACTGTGTATTTATTATGTAAATAAAAACACATGCATGTATGTATTTAAGAAAAATATGTTATAAAATATAATAATATAAGTGTATTTACATGTAAATATTTTCAAAATAAATTCTCTATTTGTGTGTATTTATATATACATAATAAATATACGCAGTGCACATATATATTATGTAAACAAAAACGTTTATTTTGGATGCGATTAATCGCGATTAATCGTTTGACAGCAATAATTTTAACCACACAAAATCCTTCACCACAGTGAATATGGACAACAACGGGAAATGATGTCACATTTTAGGACTTATTTTTTGAACACACTATTAATAATAATAATAAAAGTAAATTCAAAATATTAAAAAATAACATAGTGAAACAGCCATTTTTTTATTTGAATTCATATTTTTTCAAATGTGTTTTGATATGAAACTGAGTTTAGTTCAAGTTTGATTTTTAGTCGAGAGTCTATGACGTTTAGCTTGGTCAAACATCTTATGCACTGCAAAAAAATATTTTTCTTGCTTAGTATTTTTGTCTTGTTTTCTAGCATAAATATCTAAACATTTTTGAATCAAGATGCTTTCAGTTGACAAGTAAAACGACTTAACTTTAAGCAAAAATATCTGCCAATGTGGTAAGAAAAATAATCTTAATTCAAAGGCTAAACAAGATTTTTCTTGCCCCATTGACAGATATGTTTTCTTGTTTTAAGCAAAACTGAACAAAATGTTGATTTTTTTTTTTTTCAGAAAACAAGACATAATATCTTAAGTCATTTTACTTGTAAAGTAAATGCATCTTGATTCAAGAATTTTTATATATTTATACTAGAAAACAAAACAAAAATACTAAGAAAATCATTTTTTGCAGTGTGCTGTGCAAATTCACACATCAGTTGAATAAACTTCATATTTAGCATACAACAATAAGGGAAAGTTCTACACAATATGCTTATATTCACATTTCACGTTTACTTTTGACTGAATCTTCGTCCAACATGCAATGGGTTGTGAGCAATATTAGCATGGATCTGCACTTCAAATTAGTATAGTAAACCATCTGGGTACATTTGAATGTATTTTTAACACACTACGATTTAGGACACACTAATTCCAGTGTGTTCTGCACAGGTTGATTGAGAGGAAGTACAGTGAGTCATGTGTATCGTACAGGTGAGAGGCCCTTCAAAAGCTACAAAAAGAAGGCCTTTACCATTTCTCTTCATATTTCGATAACGGCCCCCAGAACAAAACTTCAGAAATGTACTTACATAGATGGAGTTTGTCATTCTAATGCTCTGGAATCCAGTCCATAATTACTGTCTGATTTTGGAGGTTTGGGTTCCTTCGACTCTCTCAGGGAAAACTGTAGAAACGTGCTCTTTTTCTAGTTATTCATTTTGAGGCTAGGTTTGGGAACTGGCTTTTTAACTATTAGGAGTGCCAGTCAAAGAAAGTTGTCGGGATCACCGTTTATCAACTCTACTATGAGAAATTATAGAGAATATTTGCCCTGATCTCGGTGAAGAACCACCTCTAAACCCCGGACAGTAACGTGAGGCAAGGCTTGACTATGGTTTGGCTTAACCAGCCGAGATCATTGAAAAACAGTCCAGAGAGTTTAAACGAAACTCTGAATGGAAAGAGAGTTTGGCAGGAACGTGGAGAAAAGTTGTGGGAAAAATACTTCTGAAAGAAGTGCTCTGTTCAAGAAATAAAAACAACTGTGAGAGAGCATGTTGCGCTGTCACACAGAACAAATTTGTCATATCCTTTTTTTGGATTTGGATTGGGCTTCATCTCCAGAGCAATCCAACCAAGACACTTTAATTGAACATCTATTTGTTGTCATTTAACACATTTTCTTTTTGAGATAGCAGTACTGTGATGGGTCACGGATCCATTGGTGGAGATTCCTGATTGAGTTTATTGTCTTGGGTTTGAAGCTTCCAAGTTCAGGAACTTCATCATCAGTTTTTTGATCATTGGTTTGTTCTCCTGTGGAACTAAATGGGACAATAATGAGCAGAGATCATTGAAAAACCCAATAGATGACATTTATGCTTTTGGCATAAATCAGAAATATGTGACTTGTTTGTTTTCATAGTTTTTCTTGGTCTTTTATGTTTTTTTATAGTATTTGTGACACCATTGCAAGATTTATGGGGGATATACAGCACCAGTTAAATGTTTGAACACAACTACTTATTCATGGTTATGACATTTTTATTATGATTTTCCACATTTTAGAGGATTTTTTATCATAAACATCCAAATTATGAAGTAACACTAATGGAAGTGTGGGATAATTGTGCAGTGGCATAAAATAAACTATCCGAGCTTCTTCTTTGTCTATATTCCAGCTCTGCACAGTGATGATGCTTTTCTGTCAGTATCCATATCATCTCCATGAAAATTAACCCAAACACTAACTAACATGCATTTAAACAAGATCAAACATTTTTAAGATGATGGGAAACTAATTCAGTCGTGTGTCCAAATGTTTGACTGGTACGTGTGTAATGAGATATTGCTGAATGTCATCCTCATTAAATGAACGTTCTTGTATTTTGACCTCTTTTTCTGTGTCTGTGGTTGGCCAATGCTGTTGTGGTATGATGGAGTCAATGTTCCATAGATGTGTTCATACTAGAACAGGACTTTATTGTTAGTAATAATGTGAATGGAGAGAGAAGCCCTGGGCAAATCGGAAACTATGTATTTGTGAGAATGATTGACCAAGAGCTCAGAGATCTCAAGCGATATTAATGGCTGTCAGTGTGAAGTGATCAGAATTTTACAGAGTGTTTTTATAGCCTTGTTTTTGTCATGCGGGGAATGACCTGAGCAATAATCATGGAATGCCTTTACCTGAGTCTCTCGTCTCATTCATGCAACATTTCTTTACGACTTCCGTCCAAAGGTCAGATAGATGACGCGAATCGAGCCAATGAGTGACAAATGACCATTACAGAAGCTTCTCTGGAAGTTTATTCTCTCCGATCTAACACTATTAATACTGTTGTATTGTATTTGAATTTTTGAATGCGAAACACTGCAAAAAATAACTTTCTTAGTAGTTTTTAATCTTGTTTTCCATCACAAATATCTAAGCATTCTTAAATCAGGATACATTTGGTTGAGATGGAAAATGACTTGGGATATTAAATCTTGCTTCCTGATGAAAATTGAGTTTATTCTCAAAAAAAAAAAAATAAATAAATAAAAAAAATTCAGTGGGGTAAGAAGAATAAACGTAATTCAAAGGGAAAACAAGATTATTTTTCTAGTTGAATTTATTTATTAATTTTTTTAGCCCAGGCAAGACTTAAAATCTCTCTTTTTTTCTCTCTCTCTTTTTTTTGTTAATCTTTTTTTTTTTTTGTAAGTCTTAATATCTCTTAATGAGTCTTAATTGGTGCTGTCAAACGATTAATCGATTAATCGCATCCAAAATAAAAGTTTTTGTTTACATAATATATAAGTGTACTGTGTATATATTTATGTATATACAAATACACACAAATACAATATATATTTTGAAAATATTTACATGTATTTACATGTATTCATATAAATTATATCATATATAAATGTATTTAATATATAAATGTAAAAAATTTCTTAAATATATACATGCATGTATGTGTATTTATATATACATAATAAATATACACAGTACACACACATATATTGTTAAAAAAAACCTTTTATTTTGGATGCGATTAATCACGATTAATCTTATATTGTATAAGTCTTTGTCATGAATGCAGATTTTTTGGTTGTTCTTAAAATAGCAGCTGAGAGAGTTCAGGTCTGTGGCTTTTAACAGCATCACCTGTTCTGCTTGTGACACACTAAACCAAAAGCGCTCAGGTCATTACACACACTGACACACCCACAGGGTAAACACACACACACACACACAGGTATGTACACACTCGGATTTCCTCTCAAAGGCTGCAGGTATGCAAACACTTGCAGGCATGTGTCCAAACACACGTGTGTACGCACAGAGTGACAATAACAGACGCACAAAGAAAAATGCATGACAGCTTGCTTTTACTGGCCAACTATTTGGTAAATTAATGTTTATCTTATGTACGTAATGTGTTGTGCACATTCAGCAGTTTTTACTTTTCTAGTAAAAGAAACTGTGAAACTGTGAAACTGTGTTGCACTGCATTGGTTTCTCTTCCTCCAATTCAGTCACCTGATGGAGTTTACAAGTCACTTAATATTCAGTAATATTATTGATTTAACTGCATTGACAACATTGGATGAGTACAAAAAAAGTTAATTGATCTGAATAATGACACTATTGTCTTCTGTAGAGCTGCATTACAATGAATTATAAGCAACGAGAGTTGATATGATATATGATATAAACTTTATTGTCAGACTTTTAAGTCTGAAATCTTTCTTGCATAACAGTATGTTTGTTGCACACTCTTTACAAACAGACAAAACACAATTCACTGTAGACATAGGCACAGTAAATACAATATAATTAAAAAAAAATCACAATTCATTGTTTCTAGGACATATTTGTAACTCTAGGAAAGCCTGATGTACAAAGCAATGTTTTAGTTTCACTCGATTAAATCTTTTGGTGTGAAAGAGCCCTTACAGGTGCAAAATATGTATTTATCCTTTTTTTTTTTTTTTTTAATTAAACAACAAATAAGCAAGCCCAGCTTAAAGTAACAATGCATGGCTTTCCATAAAAAGTAACTAAGTAACAAAATTAGTTACTTTTTCATGGAGTAACACAACATTGTAATGCATGACTTTTAAAAGTAACTTTCTCCATTGCTGGTTGAATCACATTTTGCAACATCAGTACTGGTATTGAACTGAACTGAATCAACATTGAACTGACATGAGCTGAATAAAGAGAGCTTATAGCTGAATTTAACTCATTTTACATTTTTATTAAACTGAACCAACATTGAACTGACTTAATGATATTGACTTTTTATCTACTTGATTGCACAGATACTGAACTGAGCTGGATGATGACATCACTGAATCGATGAACTTACTTTAACTGAAAATTAAGAGTTTAGTGTTTTGCATTATTAATACTGTAAAGCTGCTTTGACACAATCTGTATTGTTAAAAGCGCTATATAAATAAAGGTGACTTGACTTGGCTTACAGCAGAATTTGTCTTCATAATTGAGTTTGATTCTGCTATTTTCTTGTTTATCCCTGTGAAGCTGTTTTGAAAGATCAATATAATATAAAGCTGTGTTTAATTAAATGAAACCTGATTGACTTGAGAGTCTCTCAGTGGAAATAATAGCAGCTGAAACACTGCAAAAAATAACTTTCTTAGTAGTTTTCCATTACAAATATCTAAGCATTCTTAAATCAGGATACATTTGGTCGAGATGGAAAATGACTTGGGATATTAAATCTTGTGTCCTGATCAAAAATAAGTGAGTTTATTCTCAAAAAAAAAAAAAAAATCTTCAGTGAGGTAAGAAGAATAAATGTAATTTACAGGGAAAACAAGATCATTTTTCTGGCTGTATTTTTTATTTTAGCCCAAGCAAGACTTAAAATCTCTTAATTTTTAATAAGTCTTAATACATTTTAATGAAACCTGATTGACTTGAGAGTCTCTCAGTGGAAATAATAGCAGCTATAGAGGATGCAGGTTCAAAATGAAAGCATGCATCTCTCTTTGTCAGATTTCCTTATAATTTATTTCAAACATAATGCACTCCTTTCACTTTGCCTAATTTCAAATATATTTGGAAGTAGTGGAGTTACAAGCCGGTGGGGTGTATTTTTCTTCCTGCTGTCTTCATATCAGGTCACCTTTATTTCTGAAACACTTTACACAATACAGATCATGTCAAAGCAGCTTCACAGAGATAAAGGGAAAATAGCAGAATCAGTTATGGAAGCTCAACTAGATTCAGCTGTAAAGCAGCTCTACAGAAGACAATAGAGACATCATCAAGTTTTGGTGCATATACCGTAAATACATTTCTGAAAATTAAATGTCTTTCAGACCCCAACTAAGCAAACCGAAAGTTGACAGTGGCAAGGAACCTAAACTCCATCTAGATTTTTTTCTCCTGTGTGGTTTTTCCTGTAGTCCCGCTGCATGTAGGCCGACACGAACACACACAGACGTTTTGTCACCAATGTAATTTTGATGCTTATCTGAGTTTCTCTGCCCGCCAGCCAGACTCGAGTATAATGTCTTCATAATAGGAAATGGAGACGATCAGATAAGCGAGGGTTAATGAGCGCAGTATACGGTGACGGAGGAACAGTCTACCTGTGCTGTCGCAGTCAAAGACTCCCTCTGTGTCGCTCTGTAATCTTCCTCCATCATTACTGTAGAGCCGCTCGAGCTCTGTTTATCGTTCAGGATGGTTTACGCAGGACAGTGGAGCGTGTGTGTTTATTGGCAGATAATTAGATCACAATTAAAACCTCATTACCACACATATTTAAAACACAAAATGCACTCAGTCTAACTGAAACGCAAAAATAATCCTTTCAGTTTTGTTATCTGTCTGAAATATCTCTCCAAAAAACGAACACAGAAGGTCAGATGACATCCTGAAGTTGTGACTGAATATATATTTGTGTATATATATATATCATTTTTGATATTTTTTTACTAGTGGGTGCAGGACACTATAGTTCATTTATGTAAGTGAGGATAGCAAAATAAAGTAAACTGTGACATATTCTACCCAAAAATTCTACCAGTAAAATTTGGGAGCAAAAATTATTCAGACACTTTGACCTGAGCATGTTTTACTTAAGTGTTATTCTTTAATTGCTAATGCGACCTTTTTACACCACAGACTGAACAATGTCTGAATACATTTTGGTTTGACTGTGTGTGTGTGTGTGTGTGTGTGTGTGTGTGTGTGTGTGTGTGTGTGTGTGTAAAATGAGCAAAATGAGTAAAATGTTGGTAAATATGAGCAAAGGCGGCTGTGAAAATAATTCTGCACTGATTATCCTTTTGATATTTCACTCAAAAAATTAACAAAATTCTAACCTATCATTGAAGTAAAACAATTGAAAGTGGGGAGAAAATCTCATGATGAAATAAATGTTTTTCTCCAATGAATGTTGGCCACAATTATTGGCACCCCTAGAAATTCTTATGAATAAAATATTTCTGAAGTATATTCCCATTCATATTTACATTTTTAGCACACCAGGGTGACTAGGAGCATTATCCAGCCATGACTTCTGCTCCACAGGATTGTTGAGCTTCACAAAATAGAAAGTGGCTTTAAGAAAAGAGTTAAAGCATTGAAAATCCCCATTTCCACCATCAGGGCAATAATTAAGAGGTTCCAATCTACTAAAGATGTTAAAAATCTGCCTGGAAGAGGACGTGTGTCTGTATCGTCCTAATGCACGCCGAGGAGGAGAGTTTGAGTGGCCAAAGACTCTCCAAGGACCACAGCTGGAGAACTGCAGAGATTAGTTGAGTCTTGGGGTCAGAAACCTAAAAAATATATATATATCAAACATCCCCTACATCAGCACACGTTGTTCGGGAAGGTTTCAAGGAAAATTCTCCTCGCTCCTCCAGAAACAAACTCCAGCATATTCAGTATCAGACACGACTGGAACTTCAAATGGCACTGGCTTCTACAGTCAGATGAAACTGAAAAAAGAGCTTTTTGGCCGCAAACCCACCAGATGAGTTTAGTACAAATGGGGATAAAAAAAGTACCCCATGTCCACGGTTAAATATACTGCTGGATCTTTAATGCTGTGGGCCTGTTTTTCTGCCGGAGGTCCTGAACATCTTGTTCAGATGCATGGCATCATGGATTCTATCAAACACCAACAGATAAAAAATCTAAACCTGACTGCCTCTGATAGAAATCTTATAATGGGCCATGTTTGGATCTTCCATCAGGACAACAATCCAAAACAAACATCAAAATAAACACAAAAATGGGTCACTGAGCACAAAATTAATCTTTTACGATGGCTGTCCCAGTCCTCTGAGCTGAACCCTACAGAAAATGAGTGGGGTGAACTAAAGAGAAGAAGTACTAACATAGAGCTGTGAATCTGAAGGATCTGGAGAGATTCTGGATGAAGGAATGGTCTCTGATCTCTTATCAGGTGTTCTCCAAACTCTTCAGGCATTATAGGAGAAAACTCAGAGCTGTCACCCTGGGAAAAGGACGTTGCAATAATTGGGTGACAATAATTGTGGCCAACATGAACTAGAGAAAGCATTTATTTCACAATGAGATTTCCCCCCCACTTTCAATTGCTTTACTTCAATGATCGGTTGGGATTTTGTGAATTTTTTTGAATGAAAGATAAAAAGGATAAACAATGCAGATTTATTTTCACAGCCGCCTTTGGTCATATTTACCAAGGGTGCCAATATTAATGGAGGGCACTGTATGGTTCTGAATGTAAAAATCGCATTTATTTTCTCTATAAAGAAAATACTGACGCATGGTTTCTATATTGTGTACAGATCTATCAGCAGCTTTGAGTCAAGTCAACTTCTTTTTATTAAAAAGAAAGTTCAGAGTAGCTGCTGTTGCAGTGGAAGTTGGAATAAAGATCCTTTTGAATCAGTGAATCATTCACGTAATTGAGCTAGTCTTCTACGCTCTCAAACGATGTACAACCCGAATTCCGGAAATGTTGGGATGTTTTTTTAAATTTGAATAAAATGAAAACTAAAAGACTTTCAAATCACATGAGCCAATATTTTATTCACAATAGAATCTAGAGAACATAACAAATGTTTAAACTGAGAAATTTTATCACACTTTTATCCACTAAATAAATTCATTTAAAATTTGATGCCTGCTACAGGTCTCAAAAAAGTTGGCATGGGGAGGATGTATAAAGCTCAGTTTAAAAACATGGACCCTTATGACTGGTTTTGTGCTGCAGGGTCACATATTGTGTTTCCTTCCATTTATTCCTTAAATTTTCTTTACACAGTCTTTAAAAAATCTTGGGAAAAAGACACCGAAAAAGTGTGTGTTGTCACTATATTGTGATCTGTAGGACAGAACAGCTTTATAACACAGTAAAACACACAGAGAGCAGAATAAATACAGCATGTTGAGAAGCAGAGACCGTTTTCCTCCAGATATTGTTCTGTGTGTGAGAACAGCATGCCGTGGTGTTTTATAGCGGACTGAATCGAGCGCAGGCTGATGATGTCAGTATCTTTCTCCGGACGCGCTGGCATGGGTGAGTCCATCCGGAGTGTTATGTAAGAACAGGACAGAGCGCTCCGGTCTCCGGAGGCTGGGTGTGGAGACCAAGCGGCTCTGATCTGATTTCTGGAGGAAGGAAACTGGCTCAGAACATGAAGTGATAGATATGAGCCCTGAATGCACTGTTTCACTCGAATTCCTGGCCTTTTCTGTGAAAGCTGCTGAGGTGGAGTTCCTCCGTCTGTCTGCCGCTGATCTCCTGCAGCTCCAGAAGCATCGGGAACAATCTCACTTACAAAAAACAAACCATAGATTTTACCATAGAACATAACGGGAATATAGAATTAAAAAAAAAAAGAAAAAAAAGTGCATTGATTGGGCCGTGGCAATTTAAAACAGCTTTTTCGATGTGAATCAGAGATGTTTCTTGAGCAGTAAATCAGCATATTAGAATGATTTCTGAAGGATTATGTGACACTGAAGACTGGAGTAATGATGCTGAAAATTCAGCTTTGATCACAGAAATAAATTACAGTTTAACAGATATTCACATAGAAAACAGTTATTTTAAATTAGAATAATATTTCAAGTTTTTACAGTATTTTTGATCAAATACATGCAGTATTTATGAGCAGAAGAGACTTCTCTCAAAAGCATTAAAAGATTTAAATCATTCCAATCTTCTGAACACTCATATTGCATAACTGACATTTCACACTCAAAATCATCATGTAACTGGTTTCCTTTTACTTTATCATTGAAATAGTTCCAAAAGTAGCCAAAGATTGAGCCGGACAGAGTGAGTGTCAGACAGACAGCATCCTAACATATAACCCTTTAAATGACTGATTTACATACAGCGACAGCAGCTCCTTTCTTAGACACTTTAAAAATGTTGGCTGGTACATTAGTGCAGTCACACTTTGATTACGCTGCAGCTTTTTGGTATAGCGGTATTTCAAAGAAATTAAAAAATAAATTGCAGACTGCTCAAAATAAGTTGTGCAGGGTTATTTTGAAAGTACAGCCACTGATGCATTTGCGAGATGAACATTATAGGAAAATTTGTTTTTTGAAAGTCGAAAAAACGGTAACTTTTCTAAAACTGGTGATGGTGTTTAAGATATTAAAGAAAATGGTTCCGAAGTATCTGTTAGAATATTATGTATTTGTAAGAGAGGTTCACCATCATTCTACAAGGGCAAGTAGTAATGATATACAGGTGCATCTCAAAAAATTAGAATATCGTGAAAAAGTTCATTTTTTTATTGTAACATTTCAAAAAGTGAAACTTTCATATATTCTAGATTCATTACATGTAAAATATTTCAAAAGTTTTTTTTGTTTGTTTTAATTTTGATGATTAGAGCTTACAGCTCATGAAAGTCAAAAATCCAGTTTCTCAAAATATTAGAATATTTACATTTGAGCTTCATTAAATGACCATCCCTACAGAATAAATTCGGGGTATCTCTTGTTCTTTGAAACCACAATAATGGGGAAGACTGCTAACTTGGCAATGGTCCAGAAGACAATCATTGACACCCTCCACAAAGAGGGTAAGTCACAGAAGGTCATTACTGAAAGGGGTGGCTGTTCACAGAGTGCTGTATCAAAGCATGTTAAATGCAAAGTTGACTGGTAGGAAAAGGTGCACAAGCAACAGGGATGACCGCAAGTTTGAGAATACTGTCCAGCAAAGCCGATTCAAACACTTGGGAGAGCTTCACAAGGAGTGGACTGAAGCTGGAGTCAGTGATCAAGAGTCACCACGCTCAGACGTCTTCAGGAAAAGGGCTACCAAGCCACTTCTGAAACAGAAACAACGTCAGAAGCATCTTACCTGGGCTAAGGAGAAAAAGAACTGGACTGTTACTCAGTGTCCAAAGTCTTCTTTTCAGATAAAAGTAAATGTTGCATTTCATTTGGAAATCATGGTCCCAGAGTCTGGAGGAAGACTGGAGAGGCACAGAATCCAAGCTGCTTGAAGCCCAGTGTGAAGTTTCTGAAGTCAGAGATGATTTGGGGTGCCGTGCCGTCTGCTGGTGTTGGTCCATTGTGTTTTATCAAGTCCAAAGTCAATGTAGCCGTCTACCAGGAGATTTTGGAGCATTTTATGCTTCCATCTGCTGACAAGCTTTATGGAGATGCTGATTTCCTTTTCCAGCAGGACTTTAGCACCTGTCCACAGTGCCAAAACCACTTCCTGTGGTTTGCTGACCATGATATTACTGTGCTTGATTGGCCATCCAACATGCCTGACCTGAGGTCCATATGGAATCTATGGTATATTTTCAAGAGAAAGATGAGAAACAGTGGATCCAACAATACAGACGAGCTGAAGCTCAATAGTGCCTCAGCAGAGCCACAGGCTGATCGCTTCCATGCCACACCTCACTGATGCTGGAGTTTGTGCTAAAGAGCCCCGGCCAACTATTGAGTGCATAAATCAACATACTTTAACGAACTTGAACTTCTGTTTGGCAAATCCTGTTTTTGATTGATCTTAGGACATATTCTAATATTTTGAGATACTGGATTTTTGACTTTCATGAGCTGTAAGCTATAATCATCAAAATTAAAACAAAAAAAAACTTTTGAAATGTTTTACTTTACATGTAATGAATCTAGAATATATGAAAGTTTCACTTTTTGAAATAACATAATAAAAAATGAACTTTTTCACAATATTCTAATTTTTTGAGATGCACCTGTATATCCTTGTAGGTTTAAGAGTGTAATGGGAAAAATATATATATATATATACTAGCTCTGGTGCTTGGAATAAATGACCTAGGTGTATTCAAGAGATACAGGTTGATAGTATTTTTAGAAGGGAAGTTAAAAAATGCTTGTTTTATCATTGATGTTTTGAAGTTTGTGTGGTGAGTTTCTGAACTTAATGTTGATTGCACTCCATTTATGATTTGTTTGTCCATTTTTTAAAATACAGAGGACCACAATGATGGCTTTTTTTGTGTATTTTATCCTCGACAATTTTGAAATGTGTATGAACTAGTCTTTTTGGACTTTTTTGTATTGTGTTTTCAATTTTAAATTTTAGCCTTTGAATTAAGATTATTTTTCTTACCCCATTGGCAGATATTTTTGCTTGTTTTAATTTGGAATAATATTTAAATTTGGATAATATTTTCAGAAAACAAGACATAATATCTTTAGTCATTTTACTTGTCAAGTAAATACATCCTGATTCAAGCATTTTTAGATATTTATACTAGAAAACAAGAAAATTAAACGTTTGGTTTTGAAGTTGAGCTATTTTCTCTCTGTCTGTCTGTCCAGTCACTCATAATCACACCCAAACACTGAACTTCTCCTCCACCCTCTTTAGGAAGCTGCTTGTAATGGCTTTCGCTAGAAAAACAGTGTGAGTGTTGCGTTTGACGCCTGTAACAGCGGTCCTGAAGCTGCTGTCTGTCCTGAACACCTGAGGCCTTTAATACAGTTCTAATACAGCGATGCACACACCCTGTGTGTTATATGGGTCACTCCTGCTGTGCATGTTCCTATCATGCAGTCTAATACTGATTCAACTACTGCAGGGAATGAAGTTTATGGTGGTCAATTTACACTTATCTTTTGAATTGTCTGTATGTAAATAATCTGAATGTATAATGACCAGAGCAGATTTCTGAAACACTTTCATACACTGCAAAAAAAATGCTTTTCTTACTTAGATTTTTTGTCTTTTTTCCAGCACAGATATCTAAAAAAATTCTTTTTCTAGACAAGTAAAAATTATTGTCTTGTTTTCAGAAGAAAAAAAAAAACAAGTCAAACTTAAGTGTTTATGCTTAGAACAAGAAAAATAATCTGCCAATGGGGTAAGCAAAATAATCTTATTTCAAACAGAAAACAAGATTATTTTGCTTACCCCATTGGCAGATTATGTTGCTTGTTTCAACCAAAAAGTCACTTAATTTTGACTTGTTTATTCTGAAAACAAGACAATAATTTTTAGAAAATCCTAGAAAGTCTAGAAAATCCTTCTTGATTTAATAATTTTTTAGATATCTTGGCTGGAAACAAGATAAAAAATCCAAGTAAGAAAAGCCACCAATCTGGCCTTTCATAGTATTTATAAAAGTCAGACTCTAGACATCAAAGGTCAGACAGCAGAATCTGAGTTTTTTGTTGTTGTTGGGTTTTGATGTGTCTAAGAAAAAAAGAGAAACATTTTTACAAACCTGATCCAAATCAAATTTATATGTGGTTTGAAATCTGATTAAAGTCAGACTTTAGTGTCATTATAATGTAATATATAATAGTGTTATTATATAGCACTTTTCACAATACACATGGTTTTAAAGCATCTTTAAAGAAAGTCATACTGTCATGTCCAGTGCCTAAATGCTTTAACATCAAATGGTTTTAGGGCCGGGCAATGTGTAAATATATAATGATGATCCCATCTAGCTCTATTGTGTTTATGTTGTGCAAATATATCAATGTAATTGAAGTTGCAATGAAACTGCTGTAGCGTCTGTCATCTTCACTGGAGGATCTAGTTATAGCATTTTGATTAAACATTATGACATTTTTATGCTTTAAATTTTAGGACGTCTATCTCAGCCTAAACTGTCGGATCTGATTTCAAGTAGCTTTCCGACATTTGGGATGTAACGTGCACTTTGTATGTCAAACAGATTGTGCAATGATGTCTCTTGGCATCATTCTGAATAAGTCATTAATGTAGCAACCAGTTTACTGCATGTTGATGACAAATGACTGTGATCACATCATTTCAGAGCTAAAGTGGACTTCGTTTCTGTAGATCATGCTTCTCACACGCTTTGATTTTCTCTTAAATCTTTTGTTCCAACAGCGTGTTTCTCAGTTCAGTCTTGTTTTTCATCTTTCCTTCTCTGACTGTGCAAAACCACCAAATCAGGCTCATAAATGTAAATTACAGCCCTATAAAAGAAGCTGAGGGGTTTGTCGGGCTGTGTGCCTCCATCTGACTCCCCCAGCATTTATAAAACAGCCTCGGCTCTGATTTTAACACACGCATCAGGCTCCGAGCGCCTCTCATTGGGCCCCTGTGTGTTATAATGAACCTTCATCAGAGGAATTAGTTCCTAGTTATCTTTTCTTTTTACTTTTTTCTTTGTGTCAAGATTAGAAAAGGATTGAACTCATTTCTTATTGTAAACAGTACCTAAAAAATAAGCCGTTTTGAGTCGGTGAGTGACGTGTTACACAAAATGGATCATTCACAGATATTCCCAGCTGCAGTGTGTGTGTGTGTGTGTGTGTGTGTGTGTGTGTGTGTGTGTGTGTGTGTGTGTCAGCAGTTTCTCTCTTTACTGGGAGTTTTTATGGTCACATGATGATTCAGGTAGAAATCGAGGTCAACAAGTACAGTTTCCGTCCTTCATTACTTTAGTTCACCCAAAAATTAAAACTGTCATCATTTACTCTCCCTCAAGCTGTTCCAAGCCTGCAAGGCTTTCCTTCGTCTTCAGACAACAAAATAAGATATTTTTAATGAAATCTGAGAGATGTCTGTACCTCCATTGAAAATCAGTTCACCCAAAACTCTGATGCTTCAAAATGAGTCCAGTTTCAAAATGCGATGCAAATGTGCATTGTATGTGTCAAAAAACTGTCTTTATTGACAAAATACATTCACTTCAGCTTAGATTGGCAAATCTAATGCCGTTCGCAAGACTAGACCGAAACACTTTACACAAACCAAGACAAACTAAACAAACTTATTTCCAAAAAGGTTTCTGTAGAATTCGAGATGGAAGAGGATTTGCATTTTTGCTCTTGAAGGTCAACGACACGCTCTCTTGAACGTGCGTCAGATATCTATGTGGAAATGAAGATATTTTGTCAATAAGTACTTTTTTTGGTACATTCATAAAACTGGGATTAAACCACTGGAGCCACGGGGATTATTTTTAAGCTTTTTTTATGACTGTTTTTAAGCTTGAAAGTTTTGGGCGAACAGACTTTCAATGAGACAGAAATCAACTTAAATGATTTCTTATGGGTTTGGAATGACATGAGGGAGAGTAAATGATGACAGAATTTGAATTCTAAGTTGAATTTTGACATGTCTGAGGAAAGTGTGAGCATGTACGTGCATGTCGATACGTAGTTGCCAGGGATTTTACTGATTCTAGTGAAAATATTCCCTCCTCTGTATTCATCTGTGGGATTTTTCCACCTTTTTCATTGTCCAGCAGGAAAAAAATAGTGCGTCTGATGACTTCTGTAACACCTGTGTGCTTAAATTCATTCCTCAGTCTGATGGTTTTCGCTGAACTAAACGGTGTTGATTAGATCATTTGTTTGCAGTGTGTTTCTCGCTCTTGCGTTGCGTCTTGTTTCCAGTCGTCCCGTGTGGGAGTGCTATTGAATGATGCAATAAGAATGACAGAACAGAATTCATGCCTTGGTTTCTCTGAACCTCCATCGGCAGCGGCATTGTTCGCTCGATTGTGTGAAGAAATCAGCCTCGCTCCTGCATTCAGTGTTTACTCATGACTCACTTCCGCCGTCCATTTCAGGCGCCTCTTCAGGTTTAGCTTTAGACTCTGATAATCTGAGGTTGGGCTTTGATTGAGTCAGATGTTTTAACTAATGTTTTAAAAAGATTAATGCTTTTCTGGGGATTTAACGAACAAATGGTTTACTTAAGCTGTGCATATTCAGCCCGGGATACAAGAACTCTTTAAGTGACACCTTTAAGCAGAGAGTCTTGACTGTTAATCATTGTATATTTGGGCTTTGAGCAGTGGATTAACAGAAGTGCCGTGGGGTTGCCGTGGCGACGGAGAAAAGCAACACATCAATACACCTGTATAAAACCTGTCCAGCTGTTGTGTGGGAGTTTGGAGCCGCTCCACCTGAACAAAGTCCAAAACAATAAATCTCAGCAAAGGAAGTCATCTGGCCTCTGACATACCTGCAGATTGAGAAGCAGGTCACGCCAGATCTGCTGTAATGCTCTAGTGTGGCGTTTGTTTAGCGAGCGGTCAATCCCCAAACCGGCTGTCACAAATCCACATCCCAAAACTGAAGGCAAAACGCTGTGTGATGTGACTTTACTGCATGTCTTACCGTAAACATACTGTAGCAACATTTTAAGTTGTACAGATTGAAATTAAATGTGACCCTGGAGCACAAAACCAGTCATAAGGGTCAATTTTTTGAAATTGAGATTTATACATCAGCTGAATAAATGTTCTTTCCAGGTTCGTTAGGACAGGACAATATTTGAAAATCTGGAATCTGAGGGTGCAAAAAAATCTAAATATTGAGAAAATCAACTTTAAAGTTGTCCAAATGAAGTTCTTGGCAATGCATATTACTAATCATAAATGAAGTTTTGATATATTTACGGTAGGAAATTTACAAAATATCTTCATGGAACATGATCTTTACTTAATATCCTAATGATTTTTGGCATAAAAGAAAAATGGATAATTTTGACCCATACAATGTATTGTTGGCTATTGCTACAAATATACCTGTGCTGCTTATGACTGCTTTTGTGCTCCAAGATTTTAAATGTACAGTAAACTGGAATAACTGAAATAATGTTAATACCAAATTACTAAAATCTGTATTTTGCCTTTATAATATACTGACAGCCACCTTAAAAACACATGATGAATCAAAGTTCATCACAAGTAACTTTTCCATAAGCTGGCATTTAAAAATTACAGTGTGAACACCAAGTGAATCAGGACTAAATGTATCGTTTTCTTTTTTTAGTCCAGACCAAAAGAACCAAGAGATCTGAACTGTGAGTGTGAACACACCCTAAAGTAATGCAATAAACATTAATTTAACAACAGAATATGTAACATAAAAACTTTTGTGTACATAACTGAAAAGAGAAATCTAAGAAGAAACCATTATTTGAGTGAAAACCCATCAATGTGATGTGTCACACAGGGAATTCTGGGAACGTCAGTTTACATTTAGCAGACGCTTGTATCCAAAGGGACTTACATTACATTCAAGTTACACATTTACATTTGATCAGTTCTTGCTTTACCTGGGAATTGAACCCATGACCTTGGTGTTGCTACCGCCATGATCTACTGTTTGAGCCACATGAACGCAATTTACTTTTTCACTTCCAAAAAACTGTCCATGTAACAGGATTTAACTGTAAATTTTTAATTTCTTGCTTTCCCTGGGAATCGAACCCATGACCACGGCATTGCTAACGTTGTGCTTCACTGATTGAGCTACAGGAATGCAACTTACATTTTAGTTTCCAAAAAAAATTATCAGGTCTTGCTTTCCCTGGGAATCGAACCCATGTCCTTGGCTTTGTTATGCCCATGAGCAACTGTCTTTAACCATTTATCTGTAAATTTTGCCTGGGAATCGAAACTATGACCATAGCCATGATTTACTGTTTGAGCTACAGCTGTCATGGAAAACCAGATATTCATTGCTTTTTTAAAGATATAAATACATATTATGTTCAGTATGATTTATTCTGTGTGAGGTCTATAATACCTGGAGCAAGATCCTTCCTGGATTTGGTTTTTGAGCTGTGATTGATTTGATCACTCTGGAAAGTCTAATCACTGAGGATGAGAAGATGATGTCATGACAATGCTGAACCGTGACGTCAAAGGCAAGTCTGAGAAACCTTGACTAACATTTTTAATTGAAATAAAATCCTCGGCTCGCTTTATGTAGTGTGTCCTGCCCTAACCTGCGTTTTAACTCAACTTCTCTCTTTTAGAGTGGCTTGCAGTGCTGTCACGAGCGGCCCACACCCCTTCCACACGCCCGTCTGCGCTGATGATGTCACCCTGTGATGTCATCAGGAGACCACTGCAGGCATGCCTGTGTGACATCACTCTGGCGCAGCTGCATCCTCAGGGCTCGGCGAGCGAAAAGCAGACGCAATCTCGCTAATTCAAACAATCTGAGCCACGACGAGCGGCGCTGTTTTTGGCCCCGCGCTCTGTTTGTAATGACCTCCCTGGACAGATTCATGTGTTGGGATCCGGGCCCTGCAGTCAGTGATGAAACATGGCTGAAGTGATATTTGTGAGGAATGCAAGCGAGAGGTCAGCGTCCTGGAGAGAAAGAGAGAGAGAAAGAGATGGAATTTCCCTCCTCGCTTCGCCATCAGCAGCGTCAGCGATGAGTTTCCCAGGAGTAAAGCAGAGATTACACTAACATTCGCCATCGACACTAAAGCCAGCCAGAAACTAACCACACACACTCGTGCTGTTCATTTAGGACAAGCTGTTCTGCCTTTGGCTCATCTTTTCCTCACAGGTCTTTTCACATTCTATTATCTATTATAGTATGATTTGGCTCTGAACCGCGGTATGTTTGCATCATCATTCTACAGCAACTGTTGAGAAAGAAGGAGTTTTCATGTTTGATTCCTAAACTCTACACACATATAGAACACAACTTGTGTTTGTCTGCCGCGGCTGATTCGTAAGATATCTGAAGTATCATAGGATATCTATTTTCAGTTTATCATGCTAATAGTTTAATTGTCAATTTTTGGGGAATAACTTTTAACCAATGCATTGCATTCATACCGGTCGACTAAACTTCAGTCAACGAGAAGAGGCTTAATCAACCAAATTTTACAGATTTTTTTTCAACTGCTTTCACACATTTTCAAAACTTTGCACACACAAAATGCAAAATGCATCACATCTCTTGCAAAATGAAGCACTGCATTCTAAATATCACAAACACATCTCAAAAGCAAACATACCTTTGCCATAATATTAATTCCTGTTAGATTTTTGTGTGTTACATAGAGAATTGTGTGTTGTGTTTTGCAAAAAGTGTTTTATGAAATTGAAAACTGAGTCAAAAGCCGAGAATTAGTGTATGGTTTTGCAGGTTTGGTGTGTGCTTCTGCTGTTTGAGTGTCAGCTTTCAGAAATTGTGTGACAAGTAAAGATTTTGTGTGTAAGCAGCTGAAAAAAACTGTAATTAATCAATTGGTAGTAGGAAAAAAAAAAAAAGCTTTTTGTTTAGAAAAGAAATAATAGGTTAGCAAATAAATGTTACATTGCAACCGTGGAAACATTTGCATTTGTGCTGAATTAGAGAGGTACAAGAGCCTGTAAATTTAAGCCATGTCAGTTTTGTATTCTGTTTTGTGATCCCGTCACCTCATTTCCCACAAATTGAACAATATTCCATGAGTTATTCCACTAGACATGGAATCTCTCGTTTCTTTTTCCAAATCTTCACTTGTGTCTCACCCATTTTCGCAGAGGATTATAAACATTTCTTTTCATTGACTTTTCTACATAAAAACTGGACTCGATTAAGAGCTGTTTGTGTGCAAAATAGAGCCGCAAGATTCTGGATAAACTGAGACTTTTTTTTTTTTTTTTTGATGAAAATTGTAGTTCTCTCACAATTATGAAGAAAGAATATTAGACAACTAAACAAAATCTCATGAAATTTATAAATGGAATGATTCAATGACTCACTCAAGATTTACTTGATTCATTACTGGATGAATCAGTGTTTTTGATTGAATCTCTTGAATGAATGACTCAAAGACAAATACATTTTTAACAGCTCCTTTTCACCAGCTAAACATAAACGATGCACACACAGGAATTGATAGGTGTATTGAAATTTTAATTTTACAACAAATATTCGATTCCTGACCTTAAGTATTTGATTCTGGAATCGGAATTGATTTTCGATTCCCAACTCTACTTTTAACTACTATTTTCACATACTTTACAGTGGTAAAGCAGAAAACGCTGTAGGACAGATACCTTTTTATTTGCACATCAGATTCTGTGTAACAGTTTCTGCTTGTTAGAAATTAAAGCATGTCAAGTTTATTTGTATAACGCATTTCACATGCGCCGGTAAATTTCACTTTCTCTTGCAACGCAATATCAAAATTAGCCTTAGTTGATTGGAACGTCAGGGGAACACATGAAGATATTAGACGCGAGATGGTCTCTGTCTTTTGCAGAGCGGTAAATATGACAACACATTAAAGTCACATCATAAATGTGCAACTAGTCGACTAATAGCTTAAATGAATGATTAGTAGTCGACTACGAAAATCGTTGCACTGCAAAAATGATTTTCTTCCTTAGTATTTTTGTCTTGTTTTCTAGTGTAAATATCTAAAAATTCTTGAATCAGGATGCATTTACTTGACAAGTAAAATGACTGAAGATATTTTGTCTTGTTTTCTGCAAATATAATCAAACTTTGGTTAGTTTTTGCGTAAAACATGCAAAAAAATATCTGCCAGTGGGGTAAGAAAAATAATCTTAATTCAAAGGCTAAACAAGTTTGTTTTTCTTACCCCAATGGCAGATATTTTTACTTGTTTTAATGTGACCGTGGATCACAAAACCAGTCATAAGTGTCAATTTTTTGAAATTGAGATTTATACATCATCTGAAAGCTGAATAAATAAGCTTTCCAATATTTGTCTGAGATATAAATATTTGAAAATCTGGAATCTGAGGGTGCAAAAAAATCTAAATATTGATAAAATTGCCTTTAAAGTTGTCCAAATGAAGTTCTTAGCAATGCATATTACTAATCAAAAATTAAGTTTTGATATATTTACAGTAGGAAATTTACAAATTATCTTCATTGAACATGATTTTTACTTAATATCCTAATGATTTTTGGCATAAAAGAAAATTATTATTCAGAAAACAAGACATAATAACTTAAGTCATTTTACTTGCCAAGTAAATGCATCCTGATTCAAGAATTTTTAGATATTTATACTAGAAAACAAGACAAAAATACTAAGGGACAAAATTATTTTTTGCAGTGTGGTCAGGGGTAGCCCTAGTTCACACCACTTACAGGAACAATTCTCAGCATCTTTATTTGAGTTTGAAGAAATGACTTTAACACAAAACAAATGAACTGAAGTCTGGCATCAAACTGGACCAAATATTCCCCAAGATGTTCTGTTGTCCAGCAGATGAAGCAAGACAAATGAACAAGTCCCAAATGTGTCAGATCTCAGAGCAGAACCATGTAATCTGACTGATTTACAGGAACTCATGATTCAGGCCGAGAGTTCAGTTTAGTACGAGTGAGGAATATGAACATTACACAAAGAAAGCATTAGATGAAATCCATCGACACGTTCGGTATTTTCCCTCATCATTGCAGCGTTTTGGAGGAATGTTTTATGGAAGTGTATTCGGGGTCCCGTGTTCACAGTTCCTCTGGCCCTCACTGGACTTGGCTTCATCCAAACCAACTATTCTGGCATTGTAGCTGTAAAGAGACTGTGACACTGGCGCCAAGAGAGAGTGAGAGCGGGAGATTTGGGGTTTAAGTTGTTGCGCTGGTAACCTATAAAGTGTTAACTTTTGGAGAAGGGCCCAGAGAGAGAGGAACTGGGGTGGAGGAATAGAAAAACATGAGAGATTGAGTGCAACGAGAGAGAAAGATGCCAGAACGCATAACCTCAAAGCCTGGCCCGCTCAGAGACGTCACGCTCGGAGACAGAACCACGAACACGAGAGCTCGCTGACACAACTCAGAACACATGATGACAGCCTGTAAAAATGAGCCATGATATGCACTCTGCGACACCTCGTCTCCAAAATATCGTGCAATGCGTCATTACACAAATAACCCATCGTGCATGAGGAGAGTTCTTTGAAATCACCCTGTGCCAGCTTAGCATTCGATTATATTTACATTAGCGAGAAAAACAGCTTCTTCTCCACTACTTCTATTCTGCACACTTCAAAAATTGATTTTCTTCCTTAGTATTTTTGTTTTGTTTTCTAGTATAAATATCTAAAAATTCTTGAATCAAGATGCATTTACTTTACAAGTTAAATGACTTAAGATATTTTGTCTTGTTTTTTGAAAAAAAAAAAAAATCTATATTTTGTTCATTTGTGGTTAAAACAAGAAAAAATATCTGCAAATGGGGCAAGAAAAATATTATTGTTTAGCCTTTGAATTAAGATTATTTTTTCTACCCCATTCACAGATATTTTTGGTTTTAAGCAAAAATTAACAAAATGTTGATAATTTTTTTTAGAAAACAAGACTTAATATCTTAAGTTATTTTACTTGTCAATTGAATGTATCTTGGTTCAAAAATGTTTAGATATTTATACAAGAAAACAAAACAAAAATACTAAGCAAGAAAATATTTTTTTGCAGTGCAGATCTTCTGTTGAAAATTGGTGTATTGATTAAAAATGGCTGGCCTTTCAAAAAATCTCATTGAATGATATTATCACCAAATCGTGGATTTAATCTTTTTGTAAACTTTTTTTCTTTCAGTTAGCAGAGGTTTTGTATTTCTGACTGATCATAGGTTTCATTGATCAGAGCTTATGCATCTCAGTTTTTGAGAGAAAGAGCATTATTTGTGGATCATTTTGCCAATGTTCACTCAAAAACACATAATCAGCAAGTTTCAAAAAGAAATACAAAACTTGTGCTAATTAAAAGAAAACAAGGCCAGTAATTTTTGACCAGGAGCACAGGTTACAGTTACAGGACGGGGGAAAATCCCCCAAAAGTATGAAACTATCACATTTTTTCTGAAGTTATACCATGTGTGAGCAAATTCAGCAAGTTTTAGTCCAATGCAAAAACATTAACATTCGGGGAAAACAAAATGCTCTCCGGGTCAAAATGACCCGAACACAACTTGCAGATGAACTATATTTAAATTTTTCTACAAAAGTCAGCACCTTCATTATGCTCGGGTGTTGTGGAGGATTGTTAGGACCTTGTTATGGGGTTACGAAAATTAACCGTGGTTTTACTACAAATAAAACCAAAAAAACAAGGTTACTATTGTTAAACCATGGTAACCACAAATTAACCATGGTTTTGCAACACTATCCATAGTTTAACCATGGTGTTTGTAGTAAAACTGTGGTTATACAAATGGTAGTCAATTTGCCAAAAAAACATGGTTATTTTTCGCAATTTTACTATAATAAAACCATGGTTAATTTTCGTAAGGCGAGTTGTTGTTTTTTCTTTCTCTCCATTTTTATCATTAAGTCTTGAGTGTAGAAAAGTACTCTCTCCTCAATAAAAGGAATCAATCATATCTGGTGCACAAACACTCAAATAAACTTTAATAGTTAATGCTAGAGCACATCACATCACTAACTATCATCAACAGCAACTAGAGCTTCTTCATAAACTCCACCAATGACTGTGATTTGACAGATTTGTGTTTGTGCTTAGATAATTCTCTCCCTGTGTGTTGTGAATATTCCTGTTTTTGTGTGTTTAGGGGCTGAAATCTCTTTCTTACGCTGTCAGGCGAAGTTATAGCATAATGTAAGTCCTCCCTGTAGATCAGCTCCAGATGTTTGAGGTGGGGCCGAGCAAAGATGATGATGAGCTCTCGCTCTAGACGTCACTTTTCCTTCCTAAAAGCAGATACGAGAGAACGTTTGACTCAGTTCAGCTTGCTTTATTATGCACACTTAACAAAGAAGATGACGTGTGAAGATGGGAGAGCAGATCAGTTCACGTAAAACCGATTGATTTGAGATCTCGTTCTGTTCCTCTCAGCGAATGCGAGCGCTCCGTCCGCAGGAATGGTTTGCATTAAATGTTAAAGCACACCAGAGAACTCCACTTTCGATCAATCGCTCGCAGGCTGCTGCCAAACTGAGTCATTAACCTTGTATTAATTTTGGCAGTTTCTGTGGCCATATTCTGATCACTGTGGTTTCTAAAGATATGTTTCCAAACACAGAGCAGAGCTCCAGGCCTGAGATGGGATCGCTCGTAACGTCGCAGGGGTCATCAGGGTTTCATTCTTCTACATTTACATCCATGAATTTGGCAGATGCTTTTATCCAAAGCGACTCACATTGCATTCAAGGTACACATTTACATTTTTTATCCGTTCATGCATTCTCTGGGAATCGAACGCATGACCTTGGCATTGCTAGCGCCATGTGCAACTGTTTACAGTTTTTTCTCAACTGCTTACACACAAAATCTTTACTTGTCACACAATTTCTGAAAGCTGACACTCAAACAGCAGAAACACACACCAAATCTGCAAAACCATACACTCAGTTTTCAATTTCATAAAACACTTTTTACAAAATACAACACACAACCCTTACGGAAAAGAAGTTTATTCAAGTGTGCTATTAATATACTTCTTTTACACTAAATATAGGAAAGTATACTTTTAGTCTACTTTTTATGTACTTCTCAGAAATGGGCTTTATGTACTTCTCAGAAATATACTTAAAATGACATTTAAGTACACTTGACGTATACTTGTACTTATATAGTCTATATGTGCTCCAAGAATCCGTGTTCCGTGTTTTCATTGTTATATGGTAGGGGGCGCTAGTACACATCTTCTGTACAGAATTTCCAAAAAAACACAAGTGAAGAAGAAACTGAGGGCGTATTCACACCAGGAAAGTCCAATAGTTCACTTGCTTTGGTCCGGACCAAATAGAATGTTTTTTTTTTGTTTTGTTTTTTATTTTTTGGTGCAGTTCACTTTCACACTGCGCTTTTAGCAAGTGAACCAAAAATTATAAACAAAACCACACGTGCACTTAATGTCATCCGTTCATTGGTTCATCCGTTCAACCGCACCAGAGTTCGTTTGGAAGCGGACCGAGTCCACCTCTTCAGCTGGGTCTCAGTGCGGGTGTTTGGTCCGCACCAGAGTGCGATTGCTGTATTCACACCTGCCCAAAAGATCCGCACCAAAGGGGGAAGCGAACTCTAGTGCGATTCAACCGAACTAAATGAGGCAGGTGTGAAAGCACCCTAAAACAACAGATGCTTCCACATGTAATCTAACACAATCATCAGACACAAAACAGCATCAAAACTGTGTAACGTTATGGAATAAAATGTCGACCAATGAAGAGGTAATAATGACTGTCAAGCTTTGGGGTGTTGATCGACTCCATCTACATTTTGATTATCATTCTGAATCCAATTCATAGTCTTTTTTCAGCTTTTTGTTCAAAATGTTTGTTTCTTTATTTTTTATTTCTGAAACTTACTCACATTCAAGTGTTTAAAAAAAATGCAAGAAGCTAGAATAAAATGTTTTTTGTTTACAAGCAGATACCCTGTTCTTTCTTTTGATGTTTTGTATGTTCAGATATTCATATAACAAAATATATACAAATTAATACCTAAATAGGGACATGTAAATGTAAAGTATGATGTAAAATTTCACTTAAAGAAAACTTACGAGTATACTTGCAGTATAAATCAACTAAACTAGTAGTTTACTGAGACTATACTTCAAAGTATACTATGCATACTATACTACCAGTATACCTTTAAGTTCACTTTTAGTATAGTTGCAGTACAAGCTAAAAACATTGATGTAAACTAGTTATGTACTCAAAGTTTACTACTGTTATAAAGTGGAAAGTGGGCCAATTTAGTCCCAATGAGTATTAAAACAGTACACTTACAAGTATACTACAAGTACACTGATATTTGTACACTTACTACATAAAGTATACTTAAAAAACATACTTGAGCTTTACTTAAGTATACTTAATAAAAGGAATTAATATTATGGCAAAGGTATTTGCAAATGTTTGCTTTTGAGATGTGTTTGTGATATTTTGAATGCAGTGCTTAATTTTGCAAGAGATGTGAGGCATTTTGCATTTTGTGTGCAATTCTTGGATTTGTGTGCAAAGTTTGGGGGAAAAAAAACAGGCAAAGTTTTGAAAATGTGTGTAAGCAGTTGAAAAAAGAACTGTAAGCTACAGGACAGATCTGTGAAATACAAAAGGTGATGTTGTTTTTCAATATAATGAGACGATCTGTGTCTTTGATGTCAAACATGGAGCAACGTGTCTTGATGTACCGAGTTTGAATCTTGGCAAATGAGTTTTGAAATCAGTAGATGGAACATTTTCATTGAATAAACGACCTTTTTTTTTTTTTTTTTTACTTTAGAAGGCTTGTATGTTATATACTTAAGAGCTGTCAGCACCAAGGAAAATAACTAACGATTACTTTATCTATACGGTAATAATAATCGTTGTAATTCTATGAGAATAGCAAAGTCCACATGCACCACAAATATACTGATAAATAATGATTTCCCAGTTGATGAACAATAAAAACATTGGCAACCAATCAAAAACATTTTATGTTAGTTTCAGAATCATGAAAGGGCATTTTTAGTTTAGTTTGTTTTTCTAATATAATGTTGTTGTTTTTGTTCATTTAACAAAAGCAAAATCAATAATCAAAAATGTTTAATAAATAGTTTTGTTTAAAACTAGCTTTCATCTTTGTTTGCATTTTAGTTTATAGTAATAACCCTGCGCTTATACCAGTGAAGTCCACAACGCAACTATAACGATAACAACACACAGAAACAATATCCTTGGAATCACTTCCAGAACTATTTTTTACCCCCAGCTGATGAACACAAAAACACTGACAGCCAATCAGAATCCACTCGATTTTAAAGAGTTTGACCATTTAAAGTGGCGGACACCAAAACTTCAGCCCACTTATAATAAACACAAGGTTATCATCTGCTGATGTGGACACTAATATAATTTTTGTTATAATTATTTTTATAGTTATTGTTCTTGGTCTGAACTGGCTTTTATGATTTTATTTTGTCTGTTTTTCTGCATACATTCAGCTAAACAACATCCTTTATTTTACATAGAAGAAAGTCAAACAGGTTTGTTATAACATGAGAGAGAACTAAATGATCATTTTTAAATGAATTATGCCATTAATTTTGCCATTAGCTCTAATATTTTTTATACCTGTTTGAATGTGGAAAACATTTTTGCTGTTAGGTTTAAGCTTTCAGTCTGACCTTTAATTATTGTTTAACATGAAGTTGAAATCTGGATTTATTGGAAGCCTGTCGTTCATCGAGGTTATAAATCATAAATAAGACAAAACAGGGCTCACTGTCATTACTGAGCTCGAGCACTTTAAATACCACTGTTTCCCTCTTGGGGGGAATCTAGGAAAATATGATCAGCTGAAATATAAGACATGTGTCCAAACAATGAGCGCAAATCACATTTTCTGAACACACGCCACCTGGGCTTTACCACCTAAAGGTGTGATGTTTGTGTGGTTGTCTAATTGGAGCTGATAGCAGAACAGCCATGAATCAGATTGTTTATTCTTTTTCTGACAGAGTCGTGACCCTGCGGTTCGCCTCCATTCAAACCAGCTGTGAGTCGAGAGGAAAATACAGAGACCAGCGTTTTCATTACTCTGTGGCGCTCAGGGAGCTCCTACGTACACATCAAGATTGTTTTGGTTATTAAAATAAGATTCAGCCTTATTTTAGCTGAATTCTAGGGCAAAATTGAACGAACATTTGAAGCAAACAGTATGAAACATACAGCGGTGGCCAAAATGATTAGAACACTAGTATCTTCAGCAGCTAAAAATGGTTTTAAGTCAGTTATTTCTATCTTTTCTACGCTTTCTTGAAGCATTTTGGAGACACAGTTCTTCTGGATTTAGTCTGTCTCAGTTTGTTCTGTTTCTTCATGTCATTCCAGACAGACTGATGATGATCAGATCAGACTAAAATCTCACTGGATTATTACAATTAATGGCTAAATGAATGTTTGGAAATGTAAACTGATATTTCCTACTGACACACTACAGCAAAAGATAGAAATAACTGCCTTAAAACCATTTTTAGCTGCTGAAAATACTAGCGTTCTAATCATTTTGGCCACCACTGTAATGAATCTAATGCTGGTTATATAAAATTTTTGCTAAGTATTGAAGTATGTAGGACAGAATACTTAAGTGTGCATGTCAAATCATTTACAATAAAGATTGTTTCAAAGCAGCTTCAAAGGAAAATTGCAGTGGTAATGTTTTAAAATGCATAAATTAATTATGAAACATATTAAGTTTCAGCTGCAAAGCAGCTCTACAGAAGACAATAGAGTTATTATTCAGATCAATTCAGTTCAATAACAGTGTCAGTGTTGCAAAGTTAGTTTGATTAATCAAATTTTGTTCTCAATCTGATAGTGTCAGTGCAGTTAAATCAATAGCTGGGTTTCCAACCAAAGTTGCATATTTAACTTATGCGCAAAATTGGAATATCGCATTAAAATAATTGTGAATAAGCACCGTTTCCATCCAACGATTCAAAAAATCGTCACCTTCAGATAAACTGGCACTAAATATCACTAAGAAAAGAAGGATAAGCCACTGAATGTAATAATTTTCATGTATAACAAATTACTTGTGCCTCAAAGTGAACAGATGAAACACAATAAATGTGGTTAATGCTTTTGGAGGTGGAAGCTGCTGTTTGGGAATGCAGACATTTATACATAAATACTTTGATGACAGTTTCTACTCATTTCAGAATGATTATAACATTTCAGATGCTGTGTAACGAGATCAGTCCACTGGTTAGTCAAGTTATCCCGTCCCATAGCACAAATTAACTTTTTTTTTTTTGATGCACATGGACGAATTTATTCACAAATTGTGTTTCCATCTCTCATTATTCGCATTAGCCCTTTTTACACAAGTCAAGAACCACCTCAAAAACCACCTCCTGATATTTCACAATGCACATGGATGGAAACATAATTATAAATATTTCTGAGTATTAATTGTCTTTTAAACCCCAACTGATCAAACCAAAGTCGACTGTGTAAGTAGTGAAAATGCAGCATTAATGCACGTTCATTTCAGTCGTGTTGTTTAACAGTGTTCTTCATTATGTCTCTGTGATGTCACTGAAACCAGATTTAAACAACCAAGAATTACTGGCATCTAAATTAATGAGCTCTTCAATAACCAAGATGAACTCGGTCACATCTAACGGCGTCCCTGAATCAATCTGACGTCAATGCAAACCAGAGCAAAGAATGCTGGAGCGCTCACGTCTGTCACTCGCTTTATTTCCTTCACTCGTTTCCTGGACTCGGAATGTAAATATGACTGGCGTCTCTAGGCAGCCGGGTGATGGATTTTTAAGAACATGCTGAGAGAGGCGTTTGCTCTGATTACCGCTGCATGCATGGATCATAAAGCACAAGCACATGGAATATCTGAGTTGTGCATTTCGCTTTTGTCCTCAGCACATGCTAAACATATTAAAGTAGGGCACAGATTGTGATGATGATGATGATGATGATGATGTCATTGGGGTGGTGTTGTGTCATCAGTAAAGATATAGTAAGTTTGTATCATGTTTATATGAGTTGATTTGGTACTTTTTACAGTTTTTTTTTTCAGCTGCTTACACACATTTTCAAAACTTTGCCTCTTTTTCTCTAAACTTTACTCACAAATCCAAGAATTGCACTCAAAATAAAAAATGCCTCACATCTCTTGCAAAATGAAGCATTGCATTCAAAATATCACAAACACATCTCAAAAGCAAACATTTGCAAACACCTTTGCCATAATATTAATTCCTGTCAGATTTGCGTGTATTACATAGAGAATTGTGTGTTGTGTTTTGCAAAATGTTTTATGAAAATGAAAACTCAGTCAAAAGCCGAGAATTAGTGTATGGTTTTGCAGGTTTGGTGTGTGCTTCTGCTGTTTGAGTCTCAGCTTTCAGAAACTGTGTGACAAGTAAAGATTTTGTGTGTAAGCAGCTGAAAAAACTGTAATGATTATCTGTGATTATACAACACAACCTCAAGCTTAATGTTGTGTTTGGTTCATTTTGACCCACAGAGGATTCTCTTTTTCCTGTAAATGCTAGTTAATGTTATCACATTGGACTAAAACTTACTAATTTTGCTCTTACTGTATATATTTTTGTAATGTTTGGAGATTTTTTCCCCATCTTGTTATACTATGGTGTTCCTGGTCAAAAATGACTGGCCTACAAAAAATGACTTGTGAATCTCTCATTATGCTATTTTATGACCAAATCTTGGATTCAATTTTTTGTCAACTTGTTTTCTTTCAATCAGCACAGGTTTTGTGTTTCTTTTTGGCACTGATTGATCGTAGGCCTTTCTGATCTGAGCTCATGCAGCTCAGTTTTTGAGGAGACATTGCCAGAATTATCCACAAATAATGCTTTTTTCACTCACAAACTGAACGGCATAAGCTCTGATCAATGAACCCTATGATCAATCAGTGGAAAAAAGAAACACAAAAGACCTGTGCTAATTGAAAGAAAACAAGTTCACAAAAAAAATTAAACCATGATGTGGTAATAAAATAGCATAATGAGAGATTTACAAGTAATTTTTGAAAAGTTAGTAATTTTTGACTGGGAACACCAAGTGCGCTCTCTTTCTGTAGAGATTCGGTGAAAGTGCAATAAGTTGGTGTTTGTGATCTGTTCAAGGATTAATCTTCACAGTGATTATCACAGTGATAATCGAACTGGTGGTGGTTGAGGAGAGACCCCCCACATGATTGTAAAGCGCTTTGGGTGTACAGCAATACACATAAAAGCGCTATATAAATGCATCATTCATTCATTCATTCATACAAAAGTGCTTTGTTTCCAGCAATGGAATGAAAAACGCTTCGTCCGCCTGTGATTATCCTCTAAAGACTCGATGAAAAACAAGTGCAAGTCAAATGCTGTTGCCATGACTGCAGTTCTGACATGCACGTTATTTCAGCGCTCTCCAGTGTTTTTTTGGCTGTTGCCAGTTGTCAGGGCATATGCAAACAGACTATACAATTACAGTTCTTCAGACCTGCCATCAGCTCTAAACACCGAACACAGTCGATTAGCTGCTGAACACGAGCCGCAGCGCCCCCTGAGCTTCCCATCCGAGAGAGAAGTGTGTGTGTGTGCGTGCGTGCGTGCGTGTGTGTGTGTGCATGCGTGTGTGCGTGTGCGTGCGTGTGTGCGTGTGCGTGCGTGTGTGTGTGCATGCGTGTGTGTGTGTGTGTGTGTGCATGCGTGTGCGTGCGTGTGTGTGTGCATGCGCGTGTGTGTGTGTGCGTGCGTGCGTGTGTGTGTGTGTGCGCGCGCGCGTGTTTTTGTAACATATGAGGACACAAATTTGTATATTGACATGGGTATGACGGGTATTACAAGGAGAAGGTGATTTATGATATCATTACCCCATGTCCCCATATTTCAAAAGGCTTATAAATCATACAGAGTGAGTTTTTTGAGAAAGTAAAAATGCAGAAAGTTTCCTGTGAGGGGTAGGTTTAGGTGTAGGGTGATAGCACATACAGTTTGTACAGTATAAAAACCATTACGCCTATGGAATGTCCCCACTTTTCACAAAAACAAACGTGTGTGTGTGTGTGTGCGTGTGTGTGTGTGTGTGTGTATGCGTGTGCGTGTGTGTGTGTGTGTGTGTGTGGCCCATATGCAGCGTTTGCATTCATTCTGCCGAGAGAGATAGATTTTTACATACAGTAGGTAAGCAGAAAACAACCGATCATGATGCAGCCTATCAGAGATCAAACTATACACAACGTTTACATTGGAGCAGATGCATTCTCGTGATACAAGATGTGAAATGAGTTTGTGATGCTTCGATTCAATTCAAAATTTGAGTTCCTAAACACAAACTTCAAATGAACTGTTCTCAAATTCTGACACTTTCCAGAGAACGTCAGCTTGTTCAGGGCATCAAATCATGAAAGACATTCAGAATTTGTTTGACTCAGATAGATATCAACAAGCCAAACTGTATATTTAACTTTATTTTCAGAGTTATGTCAGTGAATTAGTTCATTTTGGGTGGATGGAAATTCTGACCGCAAAGCCAGCAGTGGTTTTTCACTCAAATCTTGGCTGTTGGCAAATTTGGCAAATATTATAGATCCTGCAGTCAGATATCCCCACTCAAGTCTGATTATTGATCAAGATGATTGGTTCTCCACTCATTGTGCATTGTTTGAAATAATGCTCAATTTGAAGAAGAAAGGAGACGTCTGTTGGTAAACTGTCTGTTTTCTTTTACCCGAGAAGAGACCGCATTTGTGGCTTTGTTTATAATAAAACTTGTCTCATTTATAGAGGACGACATAAAGCTAAACAGAAATTTTATGAGTGTCGTTTTGGTGCATATGGACACTGTCACCGCTCAATTTTGATCACACACATAGGCTGTTTGTGTTTGTTTTGATGGCATAGCTACATGACTCAATATGAGGATGAAATACAAAAAATATGAAGAGTCCTTGGGCCTGAAACAAACAGCTTGCTGCTTCTATAAACACAGAATCTGAGCGCATATGACGAGAAAAGACCATTAAACTGAAATAAGACACTGAGAGAAAGAAAGCATGACACCAGTGTGATAAATGAGAATCCCACGGCTGACAAGTTCATTTTCCATTAGAAGAGGCCATCTGTAATTCATCATGTTACAGTGAGCGAATGCGGGGAGAGGAATTTAGGCGCAAACAGATTGGCAAAACACTGACCGTTGAGACTCATCGGAGAAAGAAAGAGGAACAATATGATGCATTCATTTCTTTTCTACGAAAGTGTGCATGAAACTGACAGCAAAGACTCCGCCCCTGATTATATATGTGGCTCCGCCCCCTGTGCTCATATATGTGGCTCCACCCCCTGATTTGATGAGGCTCCGCCCCCATATGTCAAATGTGAGGCTGGACAGGCTGCCCTTAGATACGAGGCTCCACCCTCGTGAGGTTCATATGTGAGGTTCCACCCCCAAGTTAATATGTGAGGTCACGCCCCCTGATTACATATGTGAGGTTCCACCCCTGATTTAATATGTGAGGCTCCACCCCCTGATTACATATGTGAGGTTCCACCCCCAAGTTAATATGTGAGGTCACGCCCCCTGATTACATATGTAAGCCTCTCATCTGGGTCATTCTGTAGTCCTGTTCCAAATACTGGCCTTCCTTGATCGTGGTTGCATGCACATCTGCAAAGACCATGAGAGTTTTGTCATTTTATGTGAACAGGAATCGCAATGAGCCGATGAACTATAACACCACAAAACACATGCAGTTATAGAGTTAGTTCACACAAATATGAAACACAGTAGCTATTTTTACATGCATCCAAATAATCTCCATCGGACTGAGAAGCGTTCATGAAAACACTTCAGAAAAAATCTTCTCAATTAGATTCAAAAATGCAAATCCGGTGACATTATCATGGTAGTTTCTCCAATTATGAATGCACTGTATACACACTTAAGTTTTGTTCAGGATACATAAATGCACATGCAAATGAAAATATGCATCAGATTGTAAAAACTGGGTTCATATAAAATCATATTGATTTCATTCAGATTCGTGACTCTAGAAGACACAGTGCATTACTGTTATGATCCTTACATGATACTTTTATGGTGTTTTTAAACTTCACATTCTGCTAAACATCTGCTTTCGTGTTCCACAGAAGAAACGACATGGGTTCGAAACAACATTTGAGTGAGTATATGATGACACAGGTCTCATTTTTGCATGAGTTACTGCTTTAATTCCATTTCCTCGGTTTTGTCAGACGAAATTAATTTTGCAAGCGATGAATCTTGTTTATTGTTTTTGGATCATTGCATTTTTTGAGAGTGAAGGTTTAATGGCTTATTTTAACCCACGTGTACAGCAGAAAGTGTTTAGCGAGAGATGATTTATCCAATCAAATAATGAATCTCTGTAAATCTGAAACAATTCCCTGAGACGTTAAACTCCTCTGAGATCGTTATTCCAGGATGATTCCGACACGAACAGCTCTGATTATCTGAAGCAATGTTCTGTTCCTTTCTGAGGGTCGTTAGTGTTTACTTGCTCCCGTGTTAAACTGGAAATCAGCATATTGTCAGTATTCCAAACTAGCATATTTGTGCACACTGAAAAAAAGAAAAGAAGTGAAATTTACTTAATTTTTATTTTGCAAGTTTTTGCACGCATATTTTTAAGTAAAATTTAAGTATTAAGTAATATCTACTTAACTAAGTTATGTAAAATTAGCAAAGGAAATAAGTAAATTTAACGTGGCCAGTTAAGAGTTTGATGAGTAATCTCTATTTAATTATTTTAAGTTTACCCTGCAATACTCAAGTACATTTCACTCAGTCACGGTTTGTAAACTTTACTCAAACAACATAGCACTGAAAAAAATGGCAATAAAGCATGTGGTTAAGTTACACTCACATATGTAAGCAAGTAGACAGCTCATTATTCTTTTTAAGGTAATATGTTTACTCAATTTATTTATTAACTGAATGAACACATAGCCCTGAATACTTGGCTGTGTTTGAGTATGAACGGGTCATTTTGAGTAAAAAAATAACTCCAGATGTCACAAAACAGCAAGTTACTTAACCTAACAACAAAAGCAACCATAAAACAGTGTAAATACATCCTGAAAACAGCAAAAAAAAAAAAAAAAACCTTATTAATTATTCATGCCCAAGTACATGATGGGAACAACGGGATCATGACTTTGATATTTACTTAAACAATCTTTGTAAAAATAACAAACAGTTCCAAGTAAAATATACTTATACGTTCAAACTTTAAATTCTACAAGCTTAAATTGAGTATTAATATTAAATTTACTCTTTTTTTATTCTTGCCTGAACTAAATTATTTAATGTAGAAATTACATTTGTTTTTCTGTGGTATTTACTTCACTACCAAATAATTTTTACTAGGACATTACAAGAACAAGATCTGTTAGTCTTAACTCATTTTCTATCATATATCATATAAGCTGGTTTTGTGCCTGAACCTGGTTTACACCTGATATTATTGTGATTAAAAAAACCTACATGAATGCATAAAGTGGGTCAAAATGACTTGTATTGGATTTAATGGTTTTCTTCAAATAATAGGTGTCCTATTAATGAAATAATTAAAATAGACAAATACACAAATGTTTCAATACATCAGGCATTTATATTTGTCTACTTTCCCTTTTATATGCATTGCAAAAGATGAAATGTACTTTTAAAATGCAGTTCCTCAACTTTATTTTATTTTTTTAAGTAATTCATGGAATATCGAATAAATAAAGGTTTTTATTGATAAAATATTTCCATCATGACCTCCTTTATGAATTCTAGGTGTTAATGATTGTGATTAGTGTGTATCATCTGAGACTGATGCTGATATCTGCTGTAAATCGAAGGGAATCTGAGTCTCAGTCATCAATAAACTCCCAGGCATCAGAGAAACAAACTCAGTAATGATCTGAAATCCAGTAGAAATCATTTACATCTGGTGAATTAAGAGAATCCAGAGAAACGGGGGCTGTAATGATTTGGAAAGATGTGCTTTCATAAATTATAAAACTAAAAGGCAAAATATTCATCTTGATTTGTCTCAATATGCTTTTAATTAACTTTGATATGTCCTTGCTGATGATGAATTCAGACATTTATGGTGCTTTAATATCCAGAGCCAGAGCCACATCTGAAAGCAGCTTATTTACAAAGCATATTTATGCACTGCATCATTTGCTTCAGCAGGATTTTTTTCAGTAAAAATAACAAAATTATTTATGTAATTTTAACTTTTACTCTGCACAGATAAAATTACATGAGTTATTAAGACTTGCTGCGTCCATCAGAGCAGCACTCATGTGACAAATTAACAGCCATTATCAATGCTTATGAAGGTAATTACTGTCAGATCATCTGTTCATGTTTTCTGCAGAATCTGTTGGTCTGAGTTTGTTTGATTATTGTAGATATTTAATATCTGTCATTCGCACACGTCCGTATGACGATGATAGTCATGAGAAGAAGCAACCAGAACGATCTATGTTATCACTCTGGGGCCAAACAAACATAATTTACGTTCATCCTGCAGCGTGTTTCCAATTACACACTGATACAAACGCACACGACTTAACTTCCACACCAGGATAGAAGATGCTGTTGATTTGCAGCGGATTTCCTGATTGACTGAAAATACATCTAAATGTGTTTGCAATTATCCATGCTACAGGATCCTTCCATTAGTGATCTTTGGGGTTAATTTTCTTTTGGTCAATTCTCTCTGTGTTATGAGAATAAACTGTATGATTGTTGATTCATCGGTTTATGAGCGCTTGTGATCGGTTGTTGGTTATTGGTTTAATTGTTTTGATTGAGTTGTGTGTCATGTAGAAAATCCATGTTTTAAAATCATGAAGAAATTAAGATGCTTGTTTTTACACTCCATAATCAACTAATTAAATTTCTAAAATGTTATTTTAGTATAATCTATATATATATGGTTTTATATATATATATATATATATATATATATATATATATATATATATATATATATATATATATACACAGTAAGATTTTTTGTTTTTTAAAGAACCAAGTCTGCATTTATTTGATCTAAAATACAGCAAAAACAGTCAAATTTTTAAATATTTTTTTTACTATTTAAAATAACTGTTTTCTATTTAAATATATTTCAAAATATAATTTATTCCTGTGATTTCAAAGCTGAATTTTCAGCATCATTACTCCAGTCTTCAGTGTCACATGATCCTTCAGAAATCATTCTAATGTGCTAGAATTTTTTCAGTAATAAATGTTTTTTTGAGTTTTTTAACTCAAAGGTTCTTATATCTATTTTGTTTTAATCCATTCCAAATCCATGTTATCCAAATGTCATGTAATTAAATTAAGAAAATGTTTTTCACACTCAATAAACAGTCATTTAAGTCACTCAAAACCCATCTACATTAATATATACATATATATATATATATATATATATATATATTGCCACGTTTATGGTCTGTTTTGGTTTTGTTTTCCTCCTGTTTCTGCCTCCTGTTTCTTTATGCCCATATTTGGTAGTTCCTGTTTCCTGTTTTATTACGTTCCATTTGTCTCAGCTGTGTTCCATTAATTATCCTTAATTACTCCTCACCTGTTTCTGTTCTCCCTGATTGCGTTTTATGTGTTTATAAGCCCTGTGTTTTCCTCAGTTCCCTTGTCTTGCGTTGATGTTGTTTTGTGGTGATTCTTGCTCCCGGTTATTGTTCTGATTTAAAGTTTGATTAAAGACTGTTATTTTTAGTTACCTCTATCGTCATGTGCTTTACTGCAACCACAGACCGGGACAGAACGTAAGACCAGAAACAAGCAATATGACTGCGGCAGAGTGATTGGGCGTTGGAGAGATATGTGGAGGAATTCCTCACGCTTTCCAATGGGGTGAGCTGGCACATCTTTGCTCTAGGTGCCTGCTTTCTGTTGGGGTTGGATGATGAGACGATCCGCTACGATCTTCCCGTGTGTGTTTTTTTTTTTTTTTTTTTTTTTTTTTTTTTCCCCCGATCGAGCTGATTAACCTCGTTATTTATTTAAACGGTTCAAATTTCGAAGTGAAAGAAATAAAGGAGGATCTCCAGTCTCCTCATCCAGCCCCCTCAGGAGCACGCCGTGTCTCTGCGGGTCACCCCATGCCAGGAACCCCCACATACCTCACCAAGGGCTCCGACCACTTGCCAAAACCCAGGTCTCCCTGAACTCTCCGAAGCTCCACCGTATTCCTCAGCCCAGGAGCACCGGCCGCTCTGAAGTCAAAACCTCCGTCCGCTGCAAAGTCAAGACCGCCGGCTATCTCCCTCTCCTCAGCCCACAAGAGGAGAATGCGGAGAAAGAGATTGTGGGCTCCTGCCCCTAAGTTCGCTCCAGCCCCAGAACGCTCTCCTGTGCCCACGCCTCCAGATCGCCCTCCTGTGCCCGCGCCTCCAGATCGCCCTCCTGTGCCCGCGCCTCCAGATCGCCCTCCTGTGCCCGCGCCTCCAGATCGCCCTCCTGTGCCCGCGCCTCCAGAACGCCCTCCTATGCCCGCTTCTCCAGATCGCCTTCCTGTGCCCGCGCCTCCAGATAGCCCTCCTGTGCCCATGCCTCCGGATCGCCCTCCTGTGCCCGCGCCTCCGGATCGCCCTCCGGTGCCCACGCCTCCGGATCGCCCTCCTGTACCCGCGCCTCCGGAACGCCCTCCTGTGCCCGCGCCTCCGGAACGCCCTCATGACCTCGTTCCAGCCAAGGTACCCGTAATTCCCCCTCAAGGAATTTTTTTTGGGGGGGGCTATAAGGATCCGGCCGTAGTGGCCTGGCCGAGGGTTGAGGCCTAGGCCACAAAGGCTAGCCCGCCATGGCCCCCCCTAAGCTCCTTGTTCGGCCATGGCCCCCTGGACTGCCTGATCCGCCATGGCCTCCTGAGTCCCCTGATTCTCCATGGCTCCTCGAGCTCCCAGCTCCGCCATGGCTCCTTGGACTGTCTGATCCACCCTGGAGGCCTCCACTGTGTCCCTGTCCTGCACCAGCCTCCAGGGCGCCCACCCCCCGGTGGTATTGTTATGGCGCGGGACGTGCCTTCCGGGAGGGGGGAGTAATGTCACGTTTATGGTCTGTTTTGGTTTTGTATTCCGTGTTTCTGCCTCCAGTTTCTTTATGCCCATATTTGGTAGTTCCTGTTTCCTGTTTTATTAAGTTCCATTTGTCTCAGCTGTGCTCCATTAATTATCCTTGATTACTCCTCACCTGTTTCTGTTCTCCCTGATTGCGTTTCATGTGTTTATAAGCCCTGTGTTTTCCTCAGTTCCCTTGTCTTACGTTGATGTTGTTTTGTGGTGATTCTTGCTCCTGGTTATTGTTCTGATTTAAAGTTTGATTAAAGACTGTTATTTTCAGTTATCTCTATCGTCATGTGCTTCACTGCAACCACATACTGTACATATACAGCTGCATCTCAATAAATTAGGATGCCGTAGAAAAGTTCATTTATTTCAGTAATTCAACTCAAATTGTGAAACTCGTGTATTAAATAAATTCAATGCACACAGACTGAAGTAGTTTGTCTTTGTTTCTTTTAATTGTGATGATTTTGGCTCACATTTAACAAAAACCCACCAATTCACTATCTCAACAACTTAGAATATGGTGACATGCCAATCAGCTAATCAACTCAAAACACCTGCAAAGGTTTCCTGAGCCTTCAAAATGGTCTCTCAGTTTGGTTCACTAGGCTACACAATCATGGGGAAGACTGCTGATCTGACAGTTGTCCAGAAGACAATCATTGACACCCTTCACAAGGAGGGTAAGCCACAAACATTCATTGTCAAAGAAGCTGGCTGTTCACAGAGTGCTGTATCCAAGCATGTTAACAGAAAGTTGAGTGGAAGGAAAAAGTGTGGAAGAAAAAGATGCACGACCAACCGAGAGAACCACAGCCTTATGAGGATTGTCAAGCAAAATCGATTCAAGAATTTGGGTGAACTTCACAAGGAATGGACTGAGGCTGGGGTCAAGGCATCAAGAGCCACCACACACAGACGTGTCAAGGAATTTGGCTACAGTTGTCGTATTCCTCTTGTTAAGCCACTCCTGAACCACAGACAACGTCAGAGGCGTCTTACCTGGGCTAAGGAGAAGAAGAACTGGACTGTTGCCCAGTGGTCCAAAGTCCTCTTTTCAGATGAGAGCAAGTTTTGTATTTAATTTGGAAACCAAGGTCCTAGAGTCTGGAGGAAGGGTGAAGAAGCTCATAGCCCAAGTTGCTTGAAGTCCAGTGTTAAGTTTCCACAGTCTGTGATGATTTGGGGTGCAATGTCATCTGTTGGTGTTGGTCCATTGTGTTTTTTGAAAACCAAAGTCACTGCACCCGTTTACCAAGAAATTTTGGAGCACTTCATGCTTCCTTCTGCTGACCAGCTTTTTAAAGATGCTGAATTCATTTTCCAGCAGGATTTGGCACCTGCCCACACTGCCAAAAGCACCAAAAGTTGGTTAAATGACCATGGTGTTGGTGTGCTTGACTGGCCAGCAAACTCACCAGACCTGAACCCCATAGAGAATCTATGGAGTATTGTCAAGAGGAAAATGAGAAACAAGAGACTAAAAAATGCAGATGAGCTGAAGGCCACTGTCAAAGAAACCTGGGCTTCCATACCACCTCAGCAGTGCCACAAACTGATCACCTCCATGCCACGCCGAATTGAGGCAGTAATTAAAGCAAAAGGAGCCCCTACCAAGTATTGAGTACATATACAGTAAATGAACATACTTTCCAGAAGGCCAACAATTCACTAAAAATGTTTTTTATGTTTGTTTGTTTGTTTTATTGGTCTTATGAAGTATTCTAATTTGTTGAGATAGTGAATTGGTGGGTTTTTGTTAAATGTGAGCCAAAGTCTGTGTGCATTGAATTTATTTAATACACGAGTTTCACAATTTGAGTTGAATTACTGAAATAAATTAACTTTTCCACGACATCCTAATTTATTGAGATGCACCTGTATGTATATATATATATATATATATATATATATATATATATATATATATATATATATATTTTTTTTTTTTTTTTAGGTTTTAGTAATTTTGCTTTGTTTTGTTTTTTTTTTTTTTTTTTTTTTTTATCTTAACAGTTTGTATTACTTATTATTTTAATTTTATTATTACTTTATTTTTGTGTAATTTAAATGAAAATGAAAAATGATGCTTTTGCAAGTATTTAAATATTTTATTATTTCTGTTAAAATTTATTTAATTTTATTAACACTTTTTTATGGTTTTAGTATCATTATAACAACCGTTGTCAAAACACTGAGTGAGGTAATATTTTGCTGCATGTCGTTGAGGATCTCCGTGTCTCCACATTAGATGCACCTCCTGGAGATGTTTCTATATCAGGGGCGTCTAAATACGGAGCACCTGTACCTTCCCGTGAAGCAGAGCCAGCGGACTGAGGACAGACGTCCAGGAATAGATGTCTTCCGGAACCCCTTCGGTTTCACAAGCTGATGCCAGATTCAGAGCAGGGTTTCGTTCTCTTCTAAAGCAGTGAGAAGATGCTGAGGTGTTCCTGATGAGGATCCAGATCTGTTCTGATGCTGCAGACCATGATGTTCACTCAAGTTTGGAATAGATCCACGTCAAGCTCGGATCTATATTTCAGACTGTACTGATGGAGTCCATCAGTGGTTCGTATCTCCCTCCGTGTCTTTCTTTCCTCTCTTCTGTTCAGTCTGTTTTTAGAGCAGAATTCCCTCTGTGATGCTTTTCCACTCTTCCATCTGCTGACTGAGAGGATCCGCTTCCACCTGAGCCGACATCTGCTGGTTTTTCCCTCTCTCATTCTCTCTCTCTCTCTTATAGCTGAATAAATAAGCCTTCCATTGATGTATGGTTTGTTAGGATAGGACAATATTTGTCTGAGATACAACTATTTGAAAATCTGGAATCTGAGGGTGCAAAAAATCAAAATATTAAGAAAAGCATCTTTAAAGTTGTTCAAATGAAGTTCTTAGCAATGCATGTTACTAATCAAAAATTAAGTTTTGATATATTTATGGTAGGAAATTTACAAAATATCTTCATGGAACATGATCTTTACTTAATATCCTAATGATTTTTGGCATAAAAGAAAAATGGATAATTTTGACCCATACAATGTATTGTTGGCTATTGCTACAAATATACCTGTGCTACTTATGACTGCTTTTGTGCTCCAGGGTCACATATATTTGATCAGTTTGTCCAAACAGTGTGTTTGACAATGGTTTTAGACAAACAGAAATCCAGCAGTAACGCTTTACTTAAAGACTTTATGTATAATGCATTATAAAGGGTTAATAAAGGGTATAATGCATTATAATTATTCATAATGTGTATTGTAATCTTGTCGTAAATAATTACAACCAAATTTAAAATGCATAGCGTAACAACGAATTGATGTATACTGTGGTTACAATTACTCATGAGATTGTGCAATGCCAACACGTTCATAATTAATGCATTAAAACTAATTTTATAATACATTACACATAAAGGCTTTAAGTAAAGTGTTACCAATGTAGCTTGCAACACTGAAATGTGATTGAAGGTTAGAGTGATGTTTTGTTGTTGAAGCATCATCAGGTGCTCATCACACGTTAGTTCAATGCTTTTCTTCTGCCAGTGTTACAAGTTTAATCTGCATGTTTTTACAGCAAGCGAATGCAAGAGAGATTTGTACGAGTAACGCCCCGGTATAAAACTGATCTCCATCTGCTGCTGAGCTCAAATATCCTCCGTCCCACTGAGACGCTTCAGTTTACTTATGAAATAATGACACAGTCGGTTCCAGAGATGATAACTGTGATCGTCTCTGATCTCTCAATCAGTACAGATGAACATCTCACTACACACTCCCTTATCAACACTTTTCTGATTATCTGACTTATTATCTTGTGCTCAGAACACAACCTGTCATTATTATACATTATTTTAGGGTCAATGATATGAAGAAACCTTTTATTTTTTTTGCACAGTTTAAAATGTATGCAAAAACATAAGACAATATTTAAATAACATCATATTTTCACAAAATCATAAATAAAACTAAATTAACATTTAAAAAAAAAATTAACTACGTCCAAAAAATAAATAAGCAAGATATTTTATGTACTACATTTGATTGTATTTTTTAATCATCTTTTATTTATTTATTTATTTATTTATTTATTTTCTGAGAGCATGATTTTAATTCATCCCACAATTAGTAAAAAACAGCACAGCAGAAACAGCATTTTCAGTAAATGCATTAATAATGGAAGTCAAAGATAAAACATAATAAACCACAAACTTTAGATGCATTATCTATGTAGTGATTTCCTCTTCCTGTCATTCCAATTCAACTTCCTGTGTGCTGTGGCCAGTTCAGTTCATGAATTAAAATCATTCCTGGTGATTGAACTCAACTGGATCACTGGATCTGCAAAGTAGATTACTTATAAATTATAATTTGTTACTGATTCCCATTTATACGGAGCCCCTTAAAGGACATGGTGGGGGGAAAAAAATGGCGTTCCCCCAAGAAATTTTGCGTTCCCTCGCAAAACCAGTTGAGCTCGGACAAATGCTTACTTTACAGCTTGCAGCAATTCATACAGCTGCCGTGGTTCATAAAACGCTTATCGCGGCTTAATGAAGAGGAAAAAAAGAGCAAATATGCTATAAAAAGTATTAAAAATATATGTGTACATGCAAGCAGATGAGCCCAAATATGAGCTGACTCGCATGATAAGCCATAGAAAATCGGGCTGACATGGCTTAATATAATAAAAAGCCCAAATTTTATATTTTAATAAAAATATACACTATGTACAGGAAAGCAACATGCTAATCCATTAAGCCACGTTAAGAGTTTTAATAATGTTTAGTCTAGGGGGGAGAAAACTGTTACAGAGCCGACGAGACGAGAGACATGAGGATCCATGTGCAAGGCTTTATTAAACAAAGGCGTGGTCAGGAAACAAGCAAGGTTCAGACAATGGTAAACAGGTATAACACAGGCAGGACAAGGAGTAATCCTAGGGCAAGCGTGGGTCTTCGATCGGCGAACAATATCCAACAGGGCAAGGCAGAGAGATAATCCAGGTACACGAGCGGGAGTCCAAGAGAGGTGCAAACAGAGTCCGAAACGGCAAGGCAAGGGTTAATCCAAACAGACGATAAATCCAGGGCAGGCTGCTGACAGACGAGACGAGATAAACCAGGCAAGGATCAGGAAACACGAGAAAACAGGCAAGGCAAGACTAGACTACACTAGACTAGACTGAACTAAGAACTAAGAACTAAGAACTAAGAACTAAGAACTAAGAACTAAGAACTAAGAACTAAGAACTAAGAACTAAGAACTGGCTCCGTAGAGTAGCTATCACTAGGTGAGTGATAAGTGCTAGACAATACTCGGCAGTGAGGGAGAGGAAGACCATGGCTTAAGTAAGGGGTGTAATGGGAATCAGCTGTGTGATCAGTCTCAGGTGTGAGCGTGTGATTAGTGAAATGGCTGCTGGGAAATGTAGTCTGGAGGTGACATGCAACAGTAGGTGTAGTGCAAGAGTCCATGTAGTGAGCAGGTAACCTCTGGTGGTGAGTGACCGGAAGTGAAGGTACAGGATTCGTAACAAAAACACGTGAAACTGCGCGTTCGACATTCTAAACCTCTTAACGTGGCTTAATGCATTCAAACGGCCGGTGTTTTTAAAAGACCAAACTCAGTAAACACATTATTAATAAAGCATTCTATTTACAGACAAGCAAATGAGTCCACAATAAAAACGAAACGAGTTTAATTAAGCATTTTTCTCCCATAGAAAACCATTATAAGGAAAACGCTTAACGTGGCTAATGCGTTAAAACGGTGCATTGCTTTCTCATTCTGGACTCATATGCTTGTCTGTAAATAGAAAGCTTTATTAATAATGTGTTTACTGAGTTTGGTCTTTTTAAAACACTGATTTAATGCATTAAGCAATGCGCGTTTTCCTTGTAATGTTTTCAATTGGAGGAAAACGCTTAACGCGTAATTCTGAACTCATATGCTTGTCTGTAAATAGAATGCTTTATTAATAATGTGTTTACTGAGTCTTTTTAAAACACCGTTTTAATACATTAAGCCAGATTGAGCGTTTTAGAATGTCCCCAAACCTTGCCTTGAACTAGCACTGACTGTTTTTCTTTATACTTTAGTCCAAGTTCAAAATAAAACGCTATGAACCGCTGCATTGTGAACCATGGAGCTGTATGAACCACTACACGCGTCTGACCGAACTCAACTGGTTTTGAGGGAACACAAACATCTTTGCAAACATCACAAAAATCAAATATTTTTTTCTCCCACCCCGATTTTTTTCCACCACCATGTCCTATAAGGGGCTCCGTACATTTACACTGTGATTTTTTTTTTTTTTTTTTTATTATTTATTTTTGTTTTTTTTTTAAGTTGTAAATAAAACAGATTTTAGTCTTTCTACTTCAAAACTTTGTTTAATTTAATGTGTTAGTTGAAATTTCTGTCATTTACGTTGACATTTACTAGCAATTGTTTTTACGTCAGAATACAAACTTTACGTAATATAATCTGACTACTTTTAGATTACTTTTAGATTACTTTTCTAACTCATGTAATTGCATAAGATTTGAGTAGATTATGATGATGATGATGACGACAGTTCTTCTGTCTGATTGGTCATTTACACTGTAAAAAATCAAATGTTGAGAAAACTTAACCTTAAAAAAAACTTAACCAATCAGACAGAAGAACTGTCGTCGTCATCATCATCATAATCTTTATTTTACCTGGAAAAGAACCACTTTGAGATTAAAAATCTTTTTTACAAGAGCGTCCTGTCCAAGACTGACAGTAACACAGCTCATGTGGGTTTAACAGATAACATCCATCCATACACACATATACGTTCAATCAAACATTACATGCCATTTTTTTATATAAATAATTGTGAAATTCACTAGCAATCTCACTAGCAAACCAATGAAACATTAGTGTTTACTGGGGCTTCAGTGATCAGTTTTAATAGATTTCTCTTTTCTAGTGTTTTCAAGTCTGGATCTGCGTGTTGAAATCTGAAAAGCACTAGACGCCTCGGTCTCTTGCATCATAAGGAGTGCCGCAGTCACACGAGGTGAAGGCAGGGGCGAGACGCTTCCGTCTGATCAACCTGACGAGGTTTACACACACACATGAGTCAGCCGTGTGTGTGTGTGACGGAGAGAGAGTGAAAGGTGAAGCCACACCCGAGGTGTGTATGTGCGCATGTTGACAGGATTAAGTAACATCAGATTGTGGTTTTTAATGAACAAACTGCACTGTCCTGACGCTTCTGTAAACCAGTAATTACTTTACTTTACTTTACTTTACTTTTAGTCATTTAGCAGACGCTTTTATCCAAAGCGACTTACAAATTAGGACAACAGAAACACTCAATTGTAGTATTAAAACTGATCCAAAACTAAAAGCTAAAACTTTATAAATAGAATATATACACACACATTAAAAAAAAATAAAATAAATAAAAATGAGAAATGCATGACAAAATTTCTAAACTTAACATTTAAATGAAAACAGAATAAAGCTACAAACAATTCAAAATATTAAGAGAACAAAAGGTATAAGAGTGTAATAATGATTCTAACATAACACTAAGCCAAACACCAAAAACAACTACGTGTATGTACACACACACACACACACACACAGACATATATGCACACACACACACACACACACACACACACACACACAGACATATATGCACACACACACACACACATCCATAAATTCAATATTATTTAATTTCCATGTAGTTTGTTGAAGTACTAAAACAACTCAAACTTTTTTTTTCAATAACTTTTATTTAGCAAGGATGCTTTAAATTGATCAAAAGTGATGATAAAGGCATTTATAATATTACAAAAGATTTCTATTTCAGATAAATGCTGTTCTTTCTGAAAAAATCTGCTCAGCTGTTTTCAACGTAATGATAGTAATAAATGTTTCTTGAGCAGCAAATCAGCATATTATAATGATTTCTGAAGGATCATGTGACACTGAAGACTGGAGTAATGATGCTGAAAATTCAGCTTTAATCACAGAAATAAATTACAGTTTAAAATATATTCAAATGGAAAACAGCTGTTTTAAATAGTAAAAAGATTTCAAAATTTTACTGTTTTTGCTGTATATTTGGATCAAATAAATGCAGGCTTCCTGAGCAGAAGGGACATTAACATTAAAAATCTTACTGTTCAAAAGCCTTTGACTGCTATAGTGTTCACAGAACATCTGTTCAGTAAAGGATTTTGGATGCTTGATTCCTCTGCTTTATGCAGTATGTGAACGACAAACATAATGAAAGCGCTTTTACAGTGAGTTTGATGTCGTTGATGTGTGCGGGCTGAATAAATACAGGGTCTCCGCCGCGTTCAGACCACTCATTAAACTCAGACTTATTTTAAGCTTCTGGTGGTTTAAAGCAGAGTGGTACACTTGATTTCTGCTCATTCACAACACTGTAAACAGACGCTCAACAGGGCGTTTCTCATCTAAATTTTATTCTGGAGCAGGAGTCGACAGATTCAGGAATCATTTGCTTATGTTTAGAGATTTTAAGCTCTTTGAGCTTCAAGGTTCAGGTTCATCCTGTAATATACATAATGAGTCTATAGGGCATGTGTTCAGACTGAGCAAACCAAAAAATGTGGAGAATCTTCATCACGGGCCAATTACAAGCGTGCAAAGCATGTGTGTGTGTGTGTGTGTGTGTGTGTTGTAATTATCAGAAAACAGTTTGTTCTCTTGAGAAAATGTCTGAATCAGGAGAGAAATCTGCACAGATCAAGCAGCGTTTACAAGCCAAAACAGCTCTAAACAAATATATGGCTGGATTTTGATGTGAGAGACAACAGGAGATGCACTTTTCACTGGAGGAAGAGTTATTATGGATTATGGACTCAATGTATTTGAGTTAAAAACATCTTAATGCTGGATTTGTTTCAGCTTTTGTCTTCTCCAGATGTTAACTGATGGACTGGAGTGCTGTGGATTACTGGGATGTTTTTATCAGCTCTCGTTCTGACGGCACCCATTCACAACCATCAGGATTTCCTCTGAAGTAATCAATATTTGACTCATACAAGGAATATTCTGGGTTATTTTCTGCCTCATGCTGCGAGTAGCACAGAAAATCATTTCAGACAAGGGAAATGTCCAGTATGCAACAATATTAGAAATGCACACAGATAAACCGGGTTACTTTACCGTAAAATTTGTGTGTGTGTGTGTGCATGTAATGAAATGATTCTCTTTCTGTGTGTAAACATGTTTATACACACTGAGGGAAGACTGAAAACTGATAATTATGTCAGCAGAAAAACTAGCTCTTGTGAAACTGGATATTTAAAAATAACTTTACTTTCTAAAATATTGTGCATTATTCAGTAGTTGTGAATGTTTGAGTTTAGAATAGTGTGAAGCAAAAGCCTTCACACACACTCAGACTGAACAACAACACTTGGAAAAAACAAAGAGACTCGAGGAAAATACGAGGAGGGAAAAAGACCCAGTTGGGTTGGACAATAAAATACTAATTAGCCACTTGCATTAATGCTGAAAATATTGTCTAGACGAGTCACATTAACTGTGAGGCTTTATTTTATGTGAGGCTGCAGCACAAAAACACTCAGGCTTTTACACGATTGCTGATTCCAGGGAAAGTCCAGAGCGCTTCAGAACAGACACACGCCGCTCACGGACGGCAGAATCCTCGTAAAACACACAGAGCTATTGCTAATATGAACAACAATAAAAACAAATCTATTTGTGTCTAATGAAGAGCAGCGTCAGGACTATAAATGAGCTGCATGGGGAAAATTAAAGACAGATATAATGAAAGTCAAATCATAAAAAAGACTCATTTGTTCTGAATTTTACAACCTTTATGAGAGTGATATCATAAAGCATTGATAATTAAGTCTAAAATTGTAAATGGTGCATTTGGTGCATTTGATCCTGTGTATATAAACACTAGCAGTTATTGTTTCTGAAAGAAGCCTCTTCTGCTCACCAAAGCTGCATTTATTTGATCAGTAAAAATTGTGAAATATTATTCTAATGTAAAACAGCTGTTTTCTATGTGAATATCTGTTAAACTGTAATTTATTTCTGTGATGCGCAGCTGAATTTTCAGCATCATTACTCCAGTCTTCAGTGTCACATGATCCTTCAGAAATCATTCTAATATACTGATTTGCTGCTCAAGAAACATTTCTGATTATTATCAATGTTGAAAACAGTTGTGCTGCCCAATATTTTTGTGGAAACCGTGATACATTTTATTTTTCAGGATTCACAGATGAATAGAAAGTTCAAAAGAACAGAATTTATTTGAAATAGAAATCTTTTGTAACATTATAAATGTCTTTACTGGCACTTTACATCAATTTAATGCATCCTGTGTGTGTGTGTGTGTGTGTGTGTGTGTGTGTGTCTGTGTGAGTCTCTGTGTGTGTGTGTGTGTGTGTGTGTGTGTGTGTGTCTCTGTGTGCATGTGTGTGTGAATCTGTGTGTGTGTGTGTGTGTGTGTGTGTGTGTGTGTCTGTGTGTGTGTGTGTGTGTGTGTTTGTGACATATGAGGACACAAATTTGTATAATGACATGGGTATGACGGGTATTACAAGGAGAAGGTGATTTATGAGGACATTACCCCATGTCCCCATATTTCAAAAGGCTTATAAATCATACAGAGTGAGTTTTTTTTTTTTTTTTTTTGGGAAAGTAAAAATGCAGAAGGTTTCCTGTAAGGGGTAGGTTTAGGTGTAGGGTTGGTGTAGGGCAATAGAAAATACAGTTTGTACAGTATAAAAACCATTACGCCTATGGAGAGTCCCCACTTTTCACAAAAACAAACGTGTGTGTGTGTGTGTGTGTGTATCTGTGCGTGTGTCTGTGCATGTGTGTGTGTGTATCTGTGCGTGTGTGTGTGTGTGTGTGTGTGTGTGTGTATCTGTGCGTGTATCTGTGTGTGTGTGTGTGTGTGTGTGTGTGTATCTGTGTGTGTGTGTGTGTGTGTGTATCTGTGCGTGTATCTGTGTGTGTGTGTGTGTGTGTGTGTGTGTGTGTGTGTGTGTGTGTGTGTGTGTGTGAGTGAGTGGGTGTGTGTGTGTGTGTGTATCTGTGTGTGTGTGTGTGTGTGTGTGTGTGCGTGCGTGTATCTGTGTGCGTGTGTGCGTGTGCGTGTGCGTGTGTGTGTGAGTGAGTGGGTGTGTGTGTATCTGTGTGTGTGTGTGTGTGTGTGTGTGTGTGTGTGTGTGTGTGTGTGTGTGTGTGTGAGTGAGTGGGTGTGTGTGTGTGTGTATCTGTGTGTGTGTGTGTGTGTGTATCTGTGCGTGTATCTGTGCGTGTGTGTGTGTGTGTGTGTGTGCGTGTATCTGTGTGTGTGTGTGTGTGTGTGTGTGTGTGTGTGTGTGTGTGTGTGTGTGTTGTGGTAAACTGGTCTCTTTACTCATCTGTCTGACTGTAATGAGTCGTGGTCGTCTGTAATATCAGAAGGAGACGCTGACAAGAGAAACCCCTGTCTGTGTGAAGAGTGAATGTAATGAAGATCTCAGCGCTGCGTCTCCATCTCTTCTCCTCCTCGTTCCCATACCGTCTCAGAATAACTTGAGGACTTTTCAATTACGGCTGTGTTTTGTGAAGGTTTCAATCTGCAGACCAGTGAGTTTACAGCCTCACGTTCTTCAGAAGATCTGTTGTAATTCATCACGAAGAAGCAGCTCTTTTTGTTCATGTGCTGGAACTACAATTACAGAGCAAACTGCTCCACATCTGGACCTCAGTGTTTGGACTTCTGAGCATTTGACAGCTCAGAAACATCTAGTCCAGCAATATTTGTTTCAAAAGTCAAAATGGAAACTATGAGAGCTTCAGAGAAGAATGTATATGTGAGCGAAAGCCTCAGAGATTCACCATCAGAGCCTGTTTGAGACAAACCCGTCTAAATCTTAGGAATCTTCTTAAGAAAACTTGTAAGTTCTACTTTCTGTGTATTTTTTAGCTTCAGAACATTGTTATTTAATTTCAGGAATGTTTCCCCCGAGGATGAGCTGATGAACATCATTATGTGGTTTCTGTTCTGTTTACACATCAGAACTGAATATGTGCTGTTATCATAAACACTGTATTTTATTCCTTTAACAATCACAGGTCTCTGATATTTTCAAGAACCTGCAGATGTCAGTGAATGCTGATTTGTCTGAATTCATAGCGCTTGCTGAGGTCAGGATGATGTTCGGTTCACTCGCATGAGGTCAAAGGTCACGTGCGTATATACTAGAACAGAAACACCTCATGGAAAATGCCTCAGAGGTATGAAGTATTTAGATGCGTGTGAATGTGAGAGAGACGGTTGTGACACCTGTTGGACGGGATGAGCTTGTTGAGTGTGTGAGCGATGCTTTGTGCATTTCATTCAAAGAGTTATATATGCACAAATAATATACACACACACACACACACACACACACACACATATATATATATATATATATATGTATACATACAGTACTGTCTGTAAATTTAAAGAGGAATAAACGTTCTAAAACATAAATATGAAATGACTCCGGATGTTTCCATTATCTGAAGCCTCTGATAAATCATTCATTGATCATTAAAGTGGCTTTGATTAATTGATATTTTATTGAATAGCAGGACTGCATCATGCGGGATCAGATGACA